>JANTPZ010097051.1:0-11367 GCA_025593235.1 Vachellia pachyceras
TATGCATCTTACTCTTTAGATACCTACAAAGCCTCCCTATAGGGTACGTTAGAAATTAGGACCCAACTAAAATCCGGAAACAGGGGAGCCAAGAATCTGGTTTCTAGGGAGGAAATAGTGTTATTCATAAGTCAAATAACTCTTTAAATGTGAATGACTGTTGACATAATTAGAGTTTAATGAATATTCTCTTATTTGGGGTTTAGGAATGGAGACATTAAGGGAGATGACTTTAGGATGCTCAAGGTTTCGTTAAGATATGCGAGATTCCACCAAACATACAAATGGAGCCCAACCATTTTGAAAAAAATTGGGTTGAGCTCAAATATTTCAATTTATTAATAACTCATTGAAAAAAATTTGAATTGCCCCATCTATTTTCCTGAAGAAGCTTCATCTTGTACCCCAGATAAAATAGAAGTACATTATACCCTGGTGAACTAAGGTAGTGAAATATTGAAATAATTTATTTTGGCCTTTTGAACCCATATTGTAGGGTGATTACAATCTTGTTTGACTATCTTTTCTTAACATTTCTCGAGCAATGTTTGATGAAGTCCTTATATCATGCTAACCAAATCTATAAAAACAAAGTGATTATTTCATACAAACATGATAAATTTCCCCGTGATTTTTTAGCATATACGGTTGATGAATTTTCAGTAAGTGATAATGTGTGTGGAACTCTTCTAGTTATGTACAACATAAGTGCAAAATTATTCTGTTTTCCTTACAAAATATGTTGTGTAATAAATCTTTAGAATTTTTTTTGAGAATAGTAATTATTTTTAAGAATTAAGCATACGTTGTACGTCAGCAGCTAAGAATATTTTATTAACATTAAGAATTCCAATGAAATTTTTTATGAATAAAACTAATGGTTTTATGATTAAAAGATTGAAAAAATATTGAAAAAACACATTATGAAATTAAGGGGCTTTTATTAAAGTGTGTGTGTATATATATATATTCAATAGCAATTCTATTTGAACCACTATCAAATATCAAATTTTTATGTAGTTTAACGACTAGCCAATAACAATATCCTCCCGCCAATTTAAAATAAGTTACATATTAAAAAAATTCTTTAGTATATAATATAAATCACTTAGAATCAAATTTTATAATTAATGTTTAAATATACTATCCTAAATTTTCCTCTTTCCTTTAAGATTTTGTTAATAAAAGTAATTCCTTTAATTAATTCTTTTATTAAAATTTCAGCACCTATTGAAATAATTTACTTTAGGGAATATATTTATTTATTTGGTTAATACAATATTTGGTTCAGTAAATTTATCCTACTTCGGTTTTAGCCTCTTGAAAGGTTAAATAGTCTTGATTTTTTTTACATTATATATACACACACCAATATTTTAAATAAAATAAAATTAAAATGAATTTAAACTTGAGACATCAAACATTTACTAACCTTGTTTATTTTTTGTGGACCAAGCTCCCAAGTCTTGAGCTTCCTGCAACAGAAATTGCAGTTTCAGACTTTTCTCAGTGAAAATGTAGACCCCATACAAGCTTGAAGCTTCTAGTTCTCAATCTCAGCCTCCTCTTCTCTCAACCGTTCCTTCCTTCTCCACGTAGGTAGGTACATGTTGCCTTCGTCCTCATGGGCGTCTCTGTAACACTACCATCTCCTCCATCTCTCATCTCCTCTCACCACCGCTCCCACCATCCTTCTCTTTGCTGCAACTCCCAACCATCCCTCCCTAAACCCAATTCCAAATTCCTCTTCAATCGCCGCTCCCTTCTCCTCCTTTCCACCTCCACTTCCCTCTCCATTCCCTACGCTCCTCCATTGCCCGCTGCCGCCGACACCACCAAGCCACCGCTGGACACCACCATCACCGACCGCGTCTTCATGGACTTCAGCCTCTGCCCCAATTACTTACTCCCAAGCCGAACCCTTGGCGATAACATCGCTTCCCTCTGCTCCGAATCCATCCCTTTGGGTCGCATTGTGCTCGGACTTTACGGCCACCTCGTTCCCGTCACGGTTTCTAACTTCAAGTCCATGTGCGTTGGATCCTCTGGCTCTTCCTACAAGAACACCCTCCTTCACAAAATTTTTCCTGGCCGGTACTTCCTCGCCGGCCGCCAGGGACGGCGAGACAAAGGCGAGGTCCAGCCGCCTTCGGAGTTGGCGCGCAACACTGAAACCGTTGATTCCAAGGCGTTTTCTCTGGCACATTCGAAGGCAGGTGTTCTTTCGCTTCCTTTGTCTGAAAACGACGACGAGGATGACTTTAAGCTTGATCCAGATTATCGAAACGTTGAGTTCTTGATCACGACTGGACCAGGACCTTGCCCCCAGCTCGACAATAGAAACATTGTTTTTGGAACAGTGCTTGAAGGTAATTCCCAAGATTTAGTTCATTCTGTGGTCTTAATTCTCCTGATAAGGACTGGAATTTATTGATAATGTTCAAGAAGCAGCAGCTATCCAGTCTGCATTTCGAGATGTTAAGCGCAATGATGACTTGTTTGTTCTTTAAATTGCTGAATTGTGTAATATGCAATGATAAACATAAGCTTAATAGAAGTAGCATAAATCATAAAAGCCAACATATGTAGGCTTCAAATGTTGGAATTTTATCTGACAGGTTTTGTCGATTCCTTCTCTTGTCCATGATCAATGTGATACTCTGTTTCTGTCTTCATCTTGGCGGTTCTTGTCAGTTGATCGAACAAAAAACGCATCAATCACATTGGATTTTAGTTCAGAACTATACCTCTATCTATATTCACTCTTTAAATGAATTCTAAAAAAAATTTAAGAGTTGGGGCTGCTGTTTTATTTGCTGTCAATTCTTGTCATTATATTGCCCTATCTTGACTATTGATGTGCTTTCTATCATATTTAAATTGGACTATGTGCAGAAAGATTTTTTGAAAGTACACCCACTGAATGGTGGTTAAATAGTTGTTTGCATCATTAGCATGTTGACGACTTCCTGTTGAACATAATTTTGGAGATTCAGTCTTTACGTCTCGTGGTTTTCTAAGAAACTATCATCAAGTCAAGTACAGGCTAAACTTATTTCACAATCAATTTTTTAATCTTCTTGGAACATTAAAATGTTGTTTAAATGTTGAAATACTTGATTTGTTGAAGGGCTAAATAGATCATTGCATTTTGATGATCATCATGCTTACCTTCTATCCGAATGTGACTACAGGTTTAGACATCATCACTGCCATAGCTGCAATTCCCACATACCAACCATCTGAACGTATTCGCCAATTCAATGATTTGGCTGAGTTTTTCGGAGATGAAAGGGCCCAGAATGCTCGTGCCATATGGAACAGGCCTCTTAAAACTGTTTATATTAGTGACTGTGGAGAGCTTCAAGTTGCAAAGCCTTCCCTTTCTCCTTCTCTTCCTTAATTTTTTTTCTTGTATATATTACATTGGAGGAATCCATATAACTTGCCAATTTGTAATCTTACCTTGAATATTGAGTGGCAAAGATGGTCCAAGATGGGTGATGAGGAATCAATTCAAAGATACTATATGAATGAATTGAACGGTACCTTGGTGCATTGTTGTTAAGTTGAAAAGCATTAGTACCAGATATTCTTGTTGTGAGGTGCGGGAGAAATGTTTACCATAAATATGTCTATTTACTGTGAATTATCAGATTTTTTATGATATTTAATTATTTGTTAGAAATCATGTGAAGAGGGCTATGTGCCATTAAAGTTGAATCCTTTACAAGCGTAACCAAGTATGAGTGTTTATCTCTTCCATACAATCATGCACCTTAAATTATGTTCGGATTGAGGAGAGTGAAGGAAAAGGGAAGGCAAGTTAGATTTAGATACTGTTCTTTTTTACTTTACCTTTTTGTTAATTACAGCCTTTTATTTCTCTTCTCTTTTCAATTCTACTTCCACATACTCTAGATGATCTATTCTAACTGCTGCGTTGTTCCTCTACACAACATCATTGTCATTAGATTCCGTGGCATGGAAATACAACAGATACAAAAAGAAAAGGAAAGGAAAGGAGCAAGTGATCTACTCCATTCTGTGACTGAACTCTGTTTTAATCTTCTTCTATCTCACTGCATTGGTATTGACTGACTGAGAACAGTGTCGCTGGGTGGAAGATTTTGAAGCTGTCAGGGAGAGGCAACAATGGTTCCCAGAGGTTCTCTTGGTGAAGCTGATCGTCCTTTGTTGGCAAGGAGTGGCAGAGGAATCGCTCTTTGACTTGTGCAACGCACAGCTGCAGTTCTTGTGGTATGGCCTTCTCTCAACCTCCATGTCCTGCATCGATATGCTTCCATCAAAGACACAGCGAAGCATCATCATTTCAATTGATTCAATCCCCAAAGTTTTCTCTTTCTCCCTCTCAACGAAGGTATGCAAAAATGTAATTGTAAGTTGAATGTTTAAGTGTTAATGAGCTATATACCTGGTCTGGTGTTCGAGTGTTCATATAAAGACGTATTGGGATCCATAGCTGTAATTGAGAGATATTTTGGGTCTAGAGAAATCGACACAAATTTGAAGACAACAATGCTTTTCAGTTTTTACCGCAGAAGCCGTAGGTTTGGTGTTGTGATAGGAAGAAGAGACTAAGCCATACACTCAAATTCACCCCTTAAACGGTGGGCGATATGATTTGATAGAGACAAATTAGGCGTTTTGATAGGGACGTGTTTATGGCAAAAGCTTGCTCCAAAAGGACGTGTCCAGAAGCCCGGACCCTGTTTGCTTCTATCTATGCGTCATCGTTTTGTTATCATTCGTACAAAGAGAGCCACAATGGGTTGAAACTAGAATGGAACTCTGTTTGCCCATAACAGAAAAGCTTAATTATGCTGTTGATAACTAATCACTATTATGATTTTTAAAATATTGATATTGATGATTGGACATCATTATTGTCCAAAACTAAAAAAAGATTGGCAACATGGGATGTGGCGTTTGTGGCTCTTGATTTATCATATAACATTGGATGCGCTTAATTAGCTGTGGATCTCATGCATCCAAATTTCAATGAGTGGTATTATTATTCAGTGTGACTTGTATCATTTATGATTTATGAATGGTATGATTTTTTATGGATTACACATATCTATATATAGCTTAGTTTCTACACAGAGTTGTACTAGAATGAGTTGGGAAATTGAGATTTAGTGAGCCATTTGTCTGGTTTTCTATCTATCAGCATGTTTGTTTCTGTGAAAATCACCCTTTTCTCATGTTTGGTTCGCCAATGGAAATGGAAACTGCGTTTGGACAGTGTCAAATTTTCCATCGTGCATGGAAGCGCTCTTCCCACTTAAAATAGTGGAAACCCATTTTCCATCTGTGGTAAAAAAATCCAAGTCACGATCTGAAAATCCTAAGTCGCTACTTAAACATCTCAAATCGTGATTTGGTATATTCTAAGTTGTGATTTAGACGTGAACATTCCAAGTCGCAACTTAGAGATTAAAAGTCGCGACTTGAGATGTTCAAGTCACAACCTGGGAATAAATAATTTTCAATTACCATGCATATCCAAAATATCATGTCAACAAATTTTCCCTTCCATTCCCATCAATTCTTTGATCCAAACGGACTTTATGTATTATATAGCGAGAAATGTTAGGATCCATAGATAAAGTCGATAGATATTTTAGCTCTACAGAAATCGAGACACATTTGAAGACAAATAACTGATACTTTGGGTCTAGAGAAATCAAAACAAAGTTGAAGACAAATAACGTTTTGTACTAAAGAAGCCATATGTTTGTTGTTTTTATGGTAAAAGGCAAAATAATATTAATCAAATAATTACAGACGATATCAATTGTGTTAAAAGGAAAAGCATTACATAACTAATTAAAAACATCCAACTGAACTACGCTAAAAGTAACAAAGATAAACTTTAAAAGGAATATAATGTCTTGGGATATGATACTGGAGTTTGCATCCAAGGAAGTATTAATTAAGAGGGTTCTCCTGTGGAGTCTCGCAAGATTCAGATAGTTTGAATCTACATGCAGGAGTCTTGAGTTAATTGTCCAGCTTAGTAAAGCCCTTTAGCAGAACCACCAAAGATTTGACCATTATGCCAAAGATTCTTCCCATACGAATGATTGTACAGGCAGGTCATACAAACAAATGAAAGTCTCACCATATTTGGTAGGTTCACACTTGGATTTCCCAATGATGATATTTCGTTGTTTCCTTGGATCTGAGCCTAAAGAGGTGTGTGGGTTGGCTTGAAGTGGTAGTTTACTTTCCAGCTCATCAAAAAAGGACCATTGTACTATTGAAAGGTAAGAGTGAATCTCTTTGATTACCATCAGAGGTAGATCAATCTTACCGTCATGGAGAGCTTTATTGCGTTCCATCCAGATGCAGTTCAATAGAACTATAATTCCTTTGATTATGCCATCATGTCCATCCAAGTTGAGTTGGATGAAAATATCTATTAGCCAAGATCTAGAGGCGGAAAGTTCTTGGAGGAGGTTTAATTGAGAAACACCCGAACCATATGGATTGGGCAAATGGGCATGAGAAAAAGACATGCTCTAGGGTTTCATCACACACGTAGCCAAATGGACACTGGCCTTGTACGCCCAAGTGATGGTCCTCGAGAATGTCAATTGCAGGAAGAGCCTTATGAATAAGCTTCCAGATAAACAATAAGCATTTATAAGACAGTTTGATTGACCATATCACTTTCCAGATAGGGTCAATTGATATGGAGATGTTCAGCTCTTAGGCAAGTAGCTTCTTGAATCCTTCTTTGACACAGTACTTGCTCGAAGGATATCCAGAGCAGATGATTTTATCTACTCTATTTGATATGGAGACTGGAATAGAGAGGATTTCTCAGGCTATATTTGAGGGTATAAAGAATGAACTGATGCAGAGTTCTAGCCTATAGGATTCCATGAGCTTCTATTATATATTAATAGATCAGCAACACTTGAAACATTCAACGAGTTATCTCATCCAAATTGCATGGATCATCACAGAGGGTGGTTAATAGTAATGACATTTCTATTTCTAATCTAGCATTTTAGGTTCGAAACGAGAACATTTTGATGCCCTTCCATAGCCATATGTTTGTTGTTTCTGAAGCAGAAAGAAGAGTCTGAGTTATACACTCAAATTTGCCTCTTAAAATCTGTGGGATTCTTTGTTTTGGCGGTTTATGCACAGAATTGTTCGTAGAGAACAGGCTGCTCCAAAGGACGTGTCCACTACCCCCTACCAGAAAAATGTCATTTAACGACGGAAAAATCCATCGCAAAATGGTTATTTTCCATCAGTAAATTTCTATTTAGCGACGGAAAATATTAGAGACCCTCGTTTTAGCGACAGAAAATAGTCATGTAACGATGAATTTTCCATCACTAAATAACATTTTTCTGATAGCCCCCGAGCATTTGCTGCTATTCTCTATGCGTCATCATTTTTGGTAAGGGCCACTGTGACTGATATGTTTGGTGCGTCAATAAAGTGCTGATGTGATATTTTTACTTGGTGTGTCAATAAAATACTGCTATGATTTTTTACAACAATAACAACAAAGCCTTATTTTACTAGATGAAGTTGGCTATATAGATAATATGATATTATTATGTTTTATCATAAATCAGACTCTAATATATTATCAATTAAAAGATATATCTTTACAACATCATTGAATGTGCGTTTGGGCATAATTTATATATATATATATGATTATTATAATAAAATATCATTCCAAAAGGTGTTGATCCTAGTAGAAGATGATTTAGATCTTGAAGCAGATCGGAAGAGTTACTTAGCCATGTCAAACCCAAAAAAAAAAAGTAAAATACTTATAATTCATAAGAAATACATATTCTTCTCAAGGACGGCCACATGTCCATCTCATCGCCATATTCATTAGAAATCAAGTTATCAAGATATTCAAATCCAAAACACATAATTAGATATCAGAAGCAATCAAATATACAATTGACAAAAACCAATCAAGAAATGAAAATAGAATATTAACCCAATGTAAGCAAGATTGAGATTAAAAGAGAAAAAGACACTAATGGGTGAGGATGATGAGATATGTGAAGGATGAAGGAACAAGGATGATGAAGACGACAGACAACAACATGCGGTGACGACGACGTGCGAACGGTGTGGTGAGAGCGGAAGTCAACCGTGGTGCGGTGGCATTGACATTTGAATAAAATATCTAACGAACATACTAAATACTGCCCTTCAGTCCAAAATATATAATTTATTTTCCTAATTTGATTATATTAATAATGTTAGTTAAGTTAGTTCATGTGACTTTTTTTTAAAAAAAAATACCCTAATTAAATTCCTTAATTCCATCTTCCTCTCTCTCTCTTACCTTATATTACTATTGAGGGAGTAGCAATAGTGGTAATTTGAGAAAAAATTGATAAAAATTACAAATAGATTCATATATGTAGAATTAAGATCAACTTTTCAATTAGATTCTACGTTAAAGATTGAATGAGTAGTACAAACAATTTGCTGAAATACAATAATATAGGGGAAGTTGATAATGGGAAAATTAGTTGCCATATATATAGTGTTACAATTTCGCCGAAAATAATGTATTAATTGCCGACAAATTTAAAAACCAATTAAATTTATCTATATTTAAAACAATGAATTATATGTTGGAAATTGTAGTCAAACTTTAAATAAGGATAATTTTGATAAAATTCATCCAAAAAAGAGAATTGATCCTAAAATTAACGTGAGCCACACAAGGATGGGGAATTCCAGAAGACTGCCCAGAGGTAATTTGTAGAGAGTGCTTAGACATAACTAAAGACCATATCCTTCATGAAACTTAGAAGGTATCTAAAATTTGTGAGAATACAGGGAAACTGAAGTGAAGTTTTATGATGACGACATTGTTAATTTTGCATACAATGTAGCTGCGGATGAGATAACACACTATCAGAAAAATACCATTTGACGATGGATTTGACTATTTTCCGTCATTAAAATGAGGGTCGCTAATATTTTCCGTTCCTAAATGAAAATTTTCTGATGAAAAATAGTCATTTAGATATAAAATTTTCCGTCACTAAATGATATTTTTGTAGTTGTGATATGTCAAGTAAGTACAATGAACAACCAAAATCTATCAAAGAGATTATTGGATGAGAGATAGAAAGGTAAAATGATTGAGGCACAGTTACACGTACGCTACAAAGCAAAAAGTTCTTGGACATCTTGTCCACACACCGGAAGGTTTGATATGAATGGTTGTTCCTGAGAAAATAAAATGAGAAATGGTGAAATGATGAGATATATATATAATGAATGATTTGTTACACGACAATCGCTTTAACTAATTTATCGTAATTAAGAACTGACATTTAACTTGTTAATTTTATCTTAAACAAAAAAATTTCCAATATTTTGAATAAAAAAATTAATACAATATTTGGTCTATCATGGTTCCTTAAGTTTAAAACTAATGTTTCTAATCCCTCAAGTGCCATAATTGCTATGATTTTTATTAAATTATAGAACCGATGATTCAAATAAAATGAAACATAAAGATCGTAAACCATAAGTTTTAAATTTGAGTAATCTAAACTAAAATGAGGGTAAACTTAATAGATCAAATATTATATTAACTCAAACATATTTAAACATTAATTATATGAATAAAATTGATAATAAGCATCAATTTTCCTACAAATAATTTTAAGCATTACTTATAGTTTGCCCCATCTACCTTCACCCCACACACACACACACACAGCTCTTGATAGCACACTTGGTATCACAAAATATGTTATCAACAAAGCTACCCAATTAGCATCTTATATACATTATCAGTGGGAGTTAGGAAGATGTATTGTGGAACACCTACTGCTAATTTTTTTGGAAAAAAAATGATAAACATATAAGTAAATGGAAAATTTAATCTTAGGTTCCAAATAAGTAAGTTATTTAAAAATAATTTGATGGATAAAAATATTTAATGAGAGGTCACATAGACAACATGAGGTGTTGTCAATACAGTGTATGATGTTGTCAATATAATGATATCATGTTGTCAATTATGACTTCTCATTAAATATTTTTCTCCATAAGACAATTCCTTAAATAATTTGCTTATTTGATACTTAGCTTCCGACTTTTATATTAAAAATAGAATGTGGTATATTATTCAAAAATGAAACAATAACAAATCTGAAAGAAAAATGACAAATGATGTATGTGGAGGATTACTCAAGAGTGCCAATATTCTATCAAGAGAAGTTATTGTTCAAAACATCTCGGACAAAAACACCTACACACATTATACATAATACATACATACACACGCATATAGTTGGAATATGTGTATCTATATACTAATATATACATACACACATAGTTATTGGTATATGTATATATACTGTGCATGTGTATGTGTGTGTGATAAGTATGGATAATTATTCAGTCTTGCTCCTCTTCCAGATTTGTCAATCCCATATTATGGTGATGATGATGATGATGAGGCCTACAGTTTCCCAGAGTGGTAGATGGAGAAGAAGGAGAGGAATGAGCAGAAGCAGCAGCCAAGGCCAAGCAGCTCTCACTCCAAGCCCTCCTCAACGGATACGATACGTTCTTGCCCTTCCACCTGTGGGTGCACGGCGACGACGCATTCTTATCGTGGATCGCACAGCCGCAGTTCCGGTGGTATGGCCGCCGCTGCACGTCGTTGTCGTGCCCGGAGATGCATCCTTCATACAATAATACACCCCGGAAAAAGCCCTCGGCGGCCATACGGTGCCGAAGAAGACGAGCTAGCGATCTGTCTTGATTGATCGATCAAGCTTGAAGATATGGAGGAGGGGGAGGAGCAGAAGAAGAAGAAGAAGAAGAATAAATAATGAATGAAGGGAGGAGGAGGAGGAAGAGGTGGTTGAGGGTTAAACGGCCTGTGCGGGCATTGAAGGCCTTGGGATGGCCGTCTTGTGCGCACCGTCATTGACTTTTTTAGCCTTCCATCGTATTTGTTTTCTCTGCAGGGTAGACAGATCAGACACCGAGACACGTGAAGTGAGGCGCGATTGATTCCACGCGTGCAACATGATACTCCCGGCCTGAATCGGCCGTGTTGATAATCGCAATTAGAAGAATTAATAAATAAAATATTTTAAATTGATAAAATTACCATTAGGTTCCAGTAGTAGCTGATCTGGTTGTAATTAACAACCTTACAAGCCATCGATAACAATCAAACCAGCTACTTCTGAAACCTGATGGTAATTTTACAAATTTTTAAGATATTTTCTTCATTAATTCTTCTTATTGAGTTAAATTTCTCAAAATTTAACGAAAATTAGGGTTAGCGTAGATTTTGGTTAAGTGTGA
>JANTPZ010097052.1:0-12026 GCA_025593235.1 Vachellia pachyceras
AATTTTCGATTGGGCTTACTTAGTTGATGGTGCAACTTGGCGATTCCGAGGCTGTTCAGATGAACTTGAATGATGTCGGTAATCACTTTATTGTGTATACTTTAAATGATCCTGTACATTATTCTGATCTTGGATGAATGATCCTTCATGAATCCGCTATTTTTCGAACTGGATAATCAGATCTAAATCGTATATTCATGATTGTTGGAATACATGATAAAAGAGAGATTGCGTAGAGGTTCAGCGATATGCAGTTGAAGTAGGATGGAATCTATCTTTGGTTGAGCTCTAACTAACTATGTTAGTGATTACTGTTGGGATTTGACACATTGTATTCTTAAATTGATTGAATTCACTGAATGATCTGAACCCCTGAAGCTTTAAATACGATATTTTCGCATAATTATAAATTTTTAATCTAACTCTTGCTCCATTACTCTGTAGTAGTATTGCTTCGTACTCTAAATTCATGACTTACTATAAGAGTCCCTTGGTTGATATCTGTTGTGCTTCAGTGACGTGCTTGTAGAATCATAGTAGTTTCGGGAATTGCTTGTGAGGAAACAAAAATTAGAGTGTGGCATGAATTTCTGTGCTGAACCATGTTAATTGGTCTCAAGTGAAGATTTTGAGGGAATCCTGTTGAGGTACTGAGAGAGATTGATATCGGAAGTATTTGCTTGTATTTTAATTTTAGATTGAAGATCATCCAACTGAACTTCTAGTAGACTCTGCTACAGACTTTAATGGCCAAGTTCAGAAAGTTGCAGAGGAACCATCTTTATCACATTCAACAGAAGCTAGAATTAGCAGCTCACGTGCTGAAACAACCTCCTTTGTTAGCAGGACCCAATCCTGTGAGAATGCTAATATTCAAGATTCTTCCAGAAGTGTCTCAACCAGAAATCAGAGGGAGTGCTTGTTTAAAAGAAAGGAGTTAGTTCCTCCTCATGAGGTAAGTACGGATCATAGTCATAATGATACTTATAGAGATAGGAGCAACATAGCAAGTACTTCATTTGTAGAACAGCAGTCTTCAGATCCAGTCTCTGTAAATAGTTCTGCTAACAAGGATGCAGTTAATAGTATTGACAACCCAGTGGATAGTAGTATCCCTCCAATATCTCACGAGACACTGCATCAAAGGAGTTCATCCCCTCAAGTGCATGAAGACTCCTCTTGTGTTGTTGAGAGCCACAGCAGTGGAGCTACAACTTTCCAGAATTCTGATTCAAATCCCAGTTCTCCAGTTTCGGATCTGCCAGCAACTTCTCTGTTGCAAGAAAATGAACCTCATGAAGAAACAATTCCTCCAAGTTTAGGGTTTCTTGTTCCCTACAGGGAAAGAGGACATGTGAATGAGAGTGTGCTTCATGTTGATGTGGTTACCATATCTTCCAATACTTTGTCTCATGGCAACATTGATGCCATTGATCATGGTACCAGAAGAAATGGTAGGAGACCATTTTGGGATGCTTTTTCACATCATAGTTCTAGAAGGTTTCGTATCTCTCCAACCATTGTCTTCCCAGCTGGTGATCCTGATGACCTAACATCTCAAGACCGATGGCTTCTTGATTTGAGCAGTGGTTTCTCAAATGATGAGGTTGGAGAGGATTTTGAATATCTTGGCAGTAGAAACCGTAGATCTAATGGACGAATGTTGCACTCAAGATCTCAGGTGATTCTCAATATTTTTAGTATAGACTGCTTTTAATTGTTTTGCTTACTCACTTGACTTTGATTGCTGGATTTTTCTTCCCTTCTGTATATAGATCTGGGAGAGACTTCATGATGGCCTTAATGAAACTGATCCGCGGACCAATTCTTGTCCATTAGGACTCCACCCTGATGGCAGGTGTTTCTGTGAGCCTTTCTCCATGACTGACGAATCTAATACCCGAGCAAGCATGTCAAGAGTAGTCATGCTTGCAGAAGCTTTATTTGAGGTTGTGTCCTTCGCTTGAGTCTCAACTATGTTCACTCTTTGAATTCTACATGTTTATTTGCTTGCTTTGTATTTTATTTCTTCATAAGTTCCTTTATTGGTTTTTAGGCCTTATTTCTGTAGCTTACATTCAGTTGCGTATTATGCAGTCTTATTTTGTGATATTCATTCTGCGGTGTTTTTGGGTTTCTTTAACCATTTTTGGCCCTTTTTGTTGTTATCTTGGGCTGCTTTGTTCATGACTTTTTCCCCCAAGAGAGGCAGTTCCCTCTTTTGTTTTCTTTCTTATACCGGATATCCGTGTCAATGCTCAAACTCTTGTTTGTCTAACTTATTTGGGCATGCTAACTCCGCAAATGTCTACTATTCATGTCTATGTATCAAGTTTTCTCTTTCCAGTTTAGCTTAATGTAAATGTTTTACTTATGGAGCGCAAGTCTTTCCATTTTTCCTCATTTATGCTGATGCTCTTGTACATAATGTTGGTGTTCGTACAGCAATGGATTAAATGTATTATTTTTCTATTGTTTCATTGTGGAGATCAGGATGAGTGAGTGGCATGCTTTCCACCTTTTTGTTTGTCGCTGCTTGCGTAGTCATATTGTTACTCTTTATATGATATAAAATCAAGCTGTGATCCACTAAAGTGATCTATATTATATAATAGCAACTTAAATCGAAGTCTCTGATATTATGCTAGTGAAGCCTGCTAAGATTGTGAGAAATGGTCGTTTGTTCTTGATGGTGGTTAGTTCTTGTTAGTTAGTACTTAGTATGATTTGCGTAGCCATAAAACTTGAGTTTCATCAATAGCTTATATAATGGTTTGAACACATTCATATTCTATTCAACTTATCTAATTTGTAAATGCCGGCAATTTATCTATTGGCTGCAGTTTTTAGATGAAATTCATCGCCAACCCACACCATTTTCACTATCTGCGGCCTCTCCCCCAGCTCCTGAATCAGTTGTTGACTCTTTCCCTCTGAAGTGTCACAAAACTATTGGCACAGCTGATGGTGGTAATAATACTGAACAGTAAGTCTCTTTGTTCCAACTGTGAAATTACCTTAAATCAATCAGTGCGCACAAATCAGATCAAATTAGAACCGTTTCTCTCTCTGTTTTTTGGGGGGGGGGTAATTGTGAATATAGTTATTTAGTTTTGTTCAATTAAAGTTTCTTAGTGATCTGAGAAATTTGTTTCTATGTAAAGCAAATTATGTTATTCTCCTTTGAGGGTTTTGAAATGCAGAAACTTCCCTTCTATTAACAAAATTGCTTACAAAGCTTGGATCCTACGCATTACTCACCTTGAAATTCATAATAGCCTAATTTAATGCAATACAACTCACCAAAAGACAAAAATTCAATGCTTATGTAAACTTGAAATATGAGAGGCCGTAATTTAATTTTCTTAAAACCAGAGGGGTTGAGTTAGGTTTTACAAATTTCGAGAGTCACCTGAAACTGAAGGGATGGAAACATAGTTCTCAAATTGCATTACAAGCAGTCAATCCAAAGGTTAAATTTTTGAAGTGTGTATGGTCCCGATTGCTAATATTCATATTAGATGAAAACTAGCTTGAAATATGTTACAAAAATTATGCATATATCTGTAGCAGAAACAAACCATTGAACGTAACTATGCTAACCAAAGAATTGAAACAAGTCTTTCCATAAATCGCATCATCACTCGTGACCCATCCTTTATGACTATGAAAAATATTTTGCTGTTGAGCATTGTTCTAACATCTAAATAATTAACTGCTGCTCATGATGATCAACTTGTTAGATGTCACATATGCCTTGTGGAGTATGAAGTAGGGGACAAAATTCGTGTTCTTCCTTGCAATCATGAGTTCCACATGATGTGTGTCGACAAGTGGCTTAAGGAGATACATGGGTATTGTCATTGAAACTTGATTCTTCATTCTTTTATATTCTTTTTTAATTCTCATCATGTCAATAATCTCCTGATTCCCCAGTATATGTCCTCTCTGCCGTGGAAATGTTTGTGGAGGAGGGTTCACCGAGTCTTCTGCCTCAATCACCGAAGCATCACCTCACTGATCTGATGTTGTATATGCGCATGTAAATATTAGTAATGCTGTGATAGGATAAAAATGCCTAGAAATTATGGGTGCCAAGAAATGGATACACACACAAAAATTTGACATGTGAGCTGTGGGTACTGCTTGCTTGTTATTAAGATTTTTTTATATATTACATTACTTACATCACTTGAAAAATATAGTTGGAAAATCTAATTATGGTTGCCACCGGGACAAATGGGGATGGGAAGATTGTGTGTGATTGGGAATCCGTTAGGAGAATGATTTTATATAAGTCGAGGTAAATATGGGATAAGAGTTTTGTCTTGATTTGCGGAAATGTGATTCCAAAAGTGATTGCTAAAAATGCACAATTTCAGTGTGTGAAACGGATGTTTAAGAGTAGCTGGTTGATGACTAACTGAAATCCAAACGTAGGAAATAACTCAATTTAAGGGAAAAATTGTTATAGATGAGATAAATAGATGCATGCATAAACAGATATAGATGAGATAGATAGGAGGACAAGACGAATTTCGATTCTTTGACTTGGAAGAACTAAGTTCTTCGATATCCACGATAGGATATGTATACATACGTATATCTACTGTAAAAGTAGTTACATTTCCTCTTGGTGCACCCTAACCATGAAGATATGGTCACAGGGGAAGTTTGTTCTCAATTTCTCATTCAGCCCCTCTCAATGCTCAAATCATTCAGTTCCACTACTGTGAGAAAATGGATTGATGTTGCTGCTGCGAAATGGGTTATTATAATTATTATTATCTTGATGATGATGAGCAAAGAGATCTGGGTGGAAGTTTTCGCCGTCTTCATCGTCAAAGGTTGTTGTCGTCCAACGCTTTGAGTTGGCTCTGTGCTTTTTCTCTGGCATTGCTCCTTATGTTTTCCATTTCTCCAACATGCTCTTTGAACTCCTTCTTCACCACTTCCAACACCACGTCTCCGTATTTTTCACACCAAGACCTTCGCAAATGTTAAATGTTTCAGATATAATAACAATAATAAATTAATAATATTTTATACACAGTATGACATATTGCTTAATTCCACGTAGTCCAAGGTGGCCATCAATACATTAAACTGCGTGCAATAGAATTCAAAATACATACACAAAAAAAGGCTTCTTTTTTTAAATAAGAAAACAAGATTTTATTTTTTTAGTTAAATGCTACTAATAGTCACAAGATTTCAAGATGATGGAAAATAATTAGAGAGATGATTGAGTTTTATAGAAACCGATCTTGATGTGATCATAAAAGTGGAGCCTTCTCTCAAGTCATTCTAAAAGGTGATATGGTAAAGAACTATGGTGTAACATGAAAAAGTTGATGATGGAGATCCTCTAAAAGCTGGTCTCCAAGGACATCCAGCAAACTGGGAAGATAAAAGTGAAAAGCGGGATCGAACTCTATTAAATAATAATCTCATCGAACAAGATGATGAGACTAGTTCTAAAATGTCAATCGAACAAGATGATGAGAATAGTTCTAAAATGGTATTCTTCAACCACAAAACGTGTACACAAGATGCAAGTCTAATTTACAGAGGAAGAAAGTAACTTCATACTGTTTCGAACAAGATTTTATTAGTATTTATTTTGATTGGATTTGACAATATCTTAATTATTGTATTTAATTTTCTTAACATTAGTCCTAGGGTCTGTCTGAGTGAGACTATAAATATCCATCACATATCTCATTATAAGCAGCTATTTGATTTGAAGAAATAATACTCTCTCTGCCTCCCTGAATCTCTCTCTGCTTCTTCTCCTTTCTCTCCAGTCTCTCTTTCTCCTCTATTCCTATATATTCTTCTCCCTTTCCCCTTCCCCATCCGGCATCAATTGGCATCAGAGTCACGCTCCACATCTCTTCTGTTTCGAACAAGATTTTATTAGTATTTATTTTGATTGGATTTGACAATATCTTAAATATTGTATTTAATTTCCTTGACATTAGTCCTAGGGTCTGTCTGAGTGAGACTATAAATATCCATCACATATCTCATTATAAGCAGCTATTTGATTTGAAGAAATAATACTCTCTCTGCCTCCCTGAATCTCTCTCTGCTTCTTCTCCTTTCTCTCCAGTCTCTCTTTCTCCTCTATTCCTATATATTCTTCTCCCTTTCCCCTTACCCATCCAGCATCAATTGGCATCAGAGTCACGCTCCACATCTCTTCTGTTGCCTAAACAACTAAGAAACCTCCTGAACCTTACCTACCGTCACCTTTTCCCACACCACCACCTCTTCTTCTCAGACAACCCAAGCGGATCCACCAATTTTCACAACTAACCATCACCATGCACGCCTCCACATGCCACCGCAAGTTTTGCCCATGGGATCCATGTGCCGACATTCTACAGCACGTGTACTACACGCGCCGACACCCCTGTTCGCTATGCGCACTGTTTTCTCGTGGTTCATGATACTGATTGTTTTGTGAGCCTCAAGTCATCATACGGAAATGTGTTGGGTAAAGTTTCTAACTTTAGGCTATTAAAGTTTATCGTTAAGGCAATATGATCCAAAGCTTTAAATTCTGTGCTATTGGGTATTACAGATGTAATTATATGTTATTCCCTTATTCCCTTATATGTAATATATGTTATCATACGGAATGTGAGCCTCATATTGTTTTTCCTTATCCGAAGGGAAAAGGTGAGAGAGAGAGAGAGAGAGAGAGAGAGTTTACCCTTGACAAAAAAATCTCTTTTCTGAAATTTTGAGTTGTCATTTTTTCATCTCTTTTAGTTTCTATTGATTTTTGCTTACTTGTGCTTAGCATTTAATTATTTCAACCTTGCACATTTGAAATTCCATATTTACCCTTTTATGGCAGAATTTCTGCTCGATAAACAATCCCAACTTGAACAAGAGCTCACTGCTGTCAAAGCCACAATGACCTCATAAGAAGCAAGCACCACCTCATCAGAAGGGCTAATAGAAAATACATTGATTGATTGGTAAGCGAATCCCTTCTTGGCACCAATGCTAGAATTGATTAGGCTACCATTAGGATTAATACTATTGATCATAAGTTGGAAGAGCTCATGACAACCATCAATAGGATAGGCAATGGAATATATTATCAAGAAGGGATACTCCTAGACCCTAATAGTAATAGGGGTTTCACCCAACGTAGCCAAGTACTTGAGTGGGATACAACACTCCACTTAGGCAAAAACATGATGACCATCAATAGGATATGGTAATATAACATAGGCAAAAACATAGAAGCACAACTTCTAAATTCTCAAGAAGGGGATACTCCTAGACCTTAATAGGAATAGGGTTTTCAACAACGTGTACTTGAGCAAGATACAACACCCCACATAGGCGGTCACCACCTCTCTTTAGATGCTCACAATAACCATTATGTGCCACCCCAACCTAGGCCTCTCACCAATAGTTTGAGAACATAGATTACCCTTGGAATAGTGATGACCTTGTAAGGAGCCACCCTAGACATGAAGAGTTATCTCCTAGGTTTGATAGAGGCAACCTAGACATGATTATTTGGATGATATCACCAAAAGGGTTAAGGTTGAGGCACATGAAATCTCCTAGGTCTGATAGAGGCAACCCTTGACCCCATTACTTTCCTCGATTGGTTAGCTAACTTAGAGGATTACTTTGAGTGGTATGATATGGATGGCATAACACGGGTACGTTTCACCAAGAAGAAACTTGTTGGAGTCATGTGAAAATACTAGCACACCCTTCAAATAGCCGTAGAAGAACAAGGTCAACCTCCCATGGCGATGAAGATGAAGTTAAAGGAAAAGTATGTGCCACTATGATATAAGCGATATCTCTTTAGCCAACTCCTCAATCTTAAGCAAACCTCCACTGTTGCCGATTATATAGCTTGCTTTGATGATCTCATATTAAGACGTGGGCTGAAATGATATCCTTGGTCATTGGTTAGTAGTTTATCAATGGTCTTATACCTGACATAATCGGCAGAAAGTAAACTTGCCAGAAACTCTTAAGGATGCCTACCATAAGGCCCAAGAAATAGAATCCCTTTCTTCGTACTTATCTTTTCGCCGCTCTACATTAAAACACAGAGTTCCGACAACCTCGTAGCCTTCTTCCTACTGATAGGACCACAAGTTTCCCAAATAGGACAACTTTCCTCCTTCCTTTTAGTCAAACGTCAAGCCTTACAGGTGGTAGCGCGCAATCTAGTGACCCCAGTGGTTCTAGCACCCGTCCCAATGGGTCTACTATTAAATGTTTTAAGTGCCATACTAAAGATCATGTCGCCTCTACATGCCCCCAACGTGCTCTCTTTATTGACCCTATTGACTGCCCCTCTGATGTTGATGAAGAGATCATCATGGATGAGTATAGGCCCAACAATCTTAGAGTAACAGGATGCCTTCTCTCTGTCCCCGATCCTGATGACTCATGAAAACGTAATAATATATTTCACACATTTGTGAAATTTGAGGATAAGTCATGTAAACTCGTGATTGATAGTGGGAGCGAAAGGAATGTGATATCTAGCCCCAGTGTCTCTTTTCTTGGCCTCATGACAGAACCTTTTCTTACCCCTACTTGCATAGCTTGGGTTAACAATGCCTCCACACACCAATGTTGGGTACCCCTTTGTTTATGAGACTACCGAAAGAAGATCCTTTGTGTTGTGATTCCTGTTGATGTCTCTCACATCTTACTCGGACGTTCTTGGCTTTACGAGTTCACCATTCATAGTTAAAGGAACACCCACATGTTTAAGCATAAAGGTAAGACTATCCTCCTATGAACTACAAGACCTAAGTTAAAGGATAAGAATCTTGAGGACTCAAAAGGCTCCAAACCTAAGCCCCAAAACATTCACTTCTTGTGATTCCTATTGACAAATTCTCTACTAGGATTACTGTTATAACTAGTACTGAGATGCCAAAGGTGGCCTCCCATCTCTTGGACAAATTTAAAGACCTTCCACAGATGAGGAGAATACTGATTTAGGGGGAGACACTACTAAACAATTACAAGTCTATACAAGACGACGCAAAGCTGGCGCGGTTCATCAAGCACCCAACACACTCCAAGAGACATTACTCAAGATGAGCTTCCTTCTGATTTACCTCCTACTAGGGATATCCAGCATGCTATCGACCTCATCCCTGGGTTCCAACTACCTAACTTGCCACACTATAGGATGAATCCTAGAGATAGGGAGGAACTTAATAGGCAAGTCCATGGGTTGTTGGAAAAGGGATACATCCAACATAGCCTTAGCCCCTGCGCCGTACCACCCTATTGGCACCCAAAAAGGATGGTACATAGAGAATGTGTGTGGATAGTCGAGCAATTAACAAGATCATTGTCAAGTAAGATTTCTTGTCCCAAGACTTGAATATACGTGATCTAGTTTCCAACTCTAGTTAGTTTTCCAAAATTGATCTTCATATTGGGTACCACCAAATTAGGATCCGACCTGGAGATGAATGGAAGACTGCATTTAAGACACAGAATGGGCTGTATGAATGGTT
Organism: Vachellia pachyceras; assembly: GCA_025593235.1. Lineage (NCBI taxonomy): Eukaryota > Viridiplantae > Streptophyta > Magnoliopsida > Fabales > Fabaceae > Vachellia > Vachellia pachyceras. The sequence continues at coordinate 9,534 of JANTPZ010097052.1, forward strand.
AGTTATACCTTTTGGCCTTAATAATTCCCTTAATACGTTCATAAGGATTATGACCCACCTCCTACGACCTTAGATGGGAAAATTCCTTTTTGTTTACTTTGATGAAACCGAAAATTTGCAACATCTTCGCCAAGCCTTCCTTGCACTTAGGCAAACTTCGTAAGTGTTATTTTCTTCAAAAGTAAGTAGTTTTCCTTAAGTTCATAATGCCTTAAAGGGGCTTAACCACCGATCTCGAGAAGGTTAGTGCCATCGTGAATGGCTAAAACCCAAGTCCCTTCAAGCAGTGCATAGTTTTCTTGGCCTAGCATCTTTTTACCGACGTTTCATTTGAGATTTTAGCACCATCATGAGCCTTATCACTGATTGTCTCAAGAAGGATAGGTTCAATTGGGGTCTTACTTACAAATTACAATAGCTTTACAATTGATCTACAAGAAAGAGCCCCTTTAAGGTTGTCCAAAAACCCGAAGCAACCCATCAACTTGATCCCTTTACCTTTGACAACCCATACTTCTGAATCTACCGAATCCTTGCCCATCGCCTTCATGAGTTACATGCATAAATTAAACGTAAACTGATACTTAAGCAACAATCAATACAAATTAGTTGTTGATGCTCATCGACTGGCTCAACATTTTAGTGAAGATAAGAATTCATGGCCCTTATTTGCCCTGAGTGTTACCCTAAAAATTCCTTCAAAACGATGCATGCCCATGCCTTTGACCCATTTCGCAGTTACATGCATAAATTAAACGTAAACTGATACTTAAGCAACAATCAATACAAATTAGTTGTTGATGCTCATCGACTGGCTCAACATTTTAGTGAAGATAAGAATTCATGGCCCTTATTTGCCCTGAGTGTTACCCTAAAAATTCCTTCAAAACGATGCATGCCCATGCCTTTGACCCATTTCGCAGTTACATGCATAAATTAAACGTAAACTGATACTTAAGCAACAATCAATACAAATTAGTTGTTGATGCTCATCGACTGGCTCAACATTTTAGTGAAGATAAGAATTCATGGCCCTTATTTGCCCTGAGTGTTACCCTAAAAATTCCTTCAAAACGATGCATGCCCATGCCTTTGACCCATTTCGCAGTTACATGCATAAATTAAACGTAAACTGATACTTAAGCAACAATCAATACAAATTAGTTGTTGATGCTCATCGACTGGCTCAACATTTTAGTGAAGATAAGAATTCATGGCCCTTATTTGCCCTGAGTGTTACCCTAAAAATTCCTTCAAAACGATGCATGCCCATGCCTTTGACCCATTTCGCATCCTCAAGAAACTTGGTCCTAAATGCTTATATGCTTGAGTTACCTCCTGACATGTCCATTAGCCTAATCTTTAATCTAGATGATCTTATTTCTTATCGAGGCACTTTTCAGCCTCCCCCTGTTTAGTGATGATCCTGCAGGTTCCCAGCAACGTGATGATTCTCTTTTTCCACCATTGTCGACAGTCACACGAATGAAGGAGATGGTTGACGCTATAATAGATGCCCAGACTATTCTCACTCCTGAAGGTGTTGTTGTGTAATATCTACGAGGGAGGGTTCTGAGGATGTTACAGTTCATCATTATCTTGTTCGCTGGAAGGGATCCTCTGATATAGATGCCATCTGGATTGCAGAGGATGAGTTTCACCAGATTGATCCTGCCTTGCTTGACGCTTTTCAGCTTTCTACCTCCCAGGAGGTGAGTTCTTCTTCGTCGAGGGGAAATGATGGGAATCATAAACGATTACGGAGGATTCTACAAGGATTTGATGACGATATTTAATATCGTAGATTTGATTTGATTGTCATTTATTTTGATTTGATTTGGAAAATTTAAATATCGCGGATTTGATTTGAGATATTAGCATTTATTTTGCTTTGATCTGGCAATATCTTAATTATTGAATTTGATTTACTTATCATTAGTTCTAGGGTCTAATTGATGCTATAAATATCCCTCACATATCTCATTGTAACTACCTATGTGAATCTCTCTACTTTTCCTTTCTCTCTAGTCTCTCTTCCTCCTCTATTCCTATATATTCTCCCTTCCCCTTCCTTGTCCTGTATAACTTGGGATTACTGAAGCCTGGTTAAACAAAAATTTTCCCCTGAAGTAAAATTTTGAACTGCTCAAAAAGCCCCCCAGAAAATGTAAAGTAATAATATATCAGATTAATGGTATATGCCTGTGCAAATACTGTGTCCACTAAGTACTGATATTCATTTCAAGATGGCTTAAGCATCTTTGCTTCAATGTTGTTCGGAGCAAATCAGAGGGTAAAGCTAAATAATAAAATTAGCAACTAAGTTTGTTCACTCACTTTGGGAAGTAGTTTTTCAACTCGGTCTTATCCACAGGAAGCTTTGTTGAGATCTCTTCCATTTGATCATTCCTGTCAATTCAGCCCCAAATCAGAAAACAAATACATCATTGGTTTGCTTAAATACTCTCTCTCTCTCTATATATATATATATAT
>JANTPZ010097053.1:0-10428 GCA_025593235.1 Vachellia pachyceras
CTAAGTGGCACATTTAAGGGCCGGCACGTGCAGATGCAGGGGTATTCTCGGAATTTCGCCGTAGGCTAATCATTGCTGTGGCTGATATTGGCCACGTGGCGGCCTCCTGTGGCAATTACTTTGTTAGAAGGGCAGTGGATGATTATCGAACAGAACGGTGAAGTCTGTGGTATGCCCAAAGCCTCTTTTGCCTCGCTTCATTTGTCACACGTGCGCTCTCCTCCCTCCGATCAACGATACTAGGATCATAATTTTATTTTACACGTATTTTTAAGTATTATTAAGAACATCTGTAATTAGTTAACTGTTAACACTTTTTTACTCAAATTAATTATATTCCATGTAAATTTTATTACATCTTTTGTTTCCATACCATTTTTAATTAACTTTATTCATATTTTAAAGTGAAAGCATCTTTTTTTTCAATACGGAATATTACGTTATTTTTGAATACGTTCCCAAGTCTAACCGTTCAATCTCTGGATCTGATAATTTTAATGTTTCTAATAATTTTGTCCGGTGAGAACATTGGGGCGGTCGATTTTACCTCTTTACCAAACGTTAAAATTTTTAACCCTGTTGGGAAAACACTGCTACTTTTTTAATATTTTTGCAGGTTACACACACGTGGAAGCCTCTTTTGAGTTTTGACGGTCTAATTGGTCTATTTAAATTTAACTAAAATATTAAATAATAACGAATCGAAGTTTCACCTATGACCTACGTCAGTAACAGGGGTTGTTGATTTAATGGCAGGAAAAGAATAATACTTTATGTGACAAAAAAATAATAGGGGCACTTTCCTGTGTAAGTTATATCACCATAACGTATATAGGAGACATCATGCTATAAGATTTGGGGTGAGGTGTAGGTGGATATCTAAGATTTTTTTTTAAAAAAAAGAAATCATATTTTTTTTTAAAACTTTTTACCTTGGTCTGTTGATTAAAAACCCCGTTACGTTCTCTTTTTAAATTACTCATGGAACATAGTTATATTAGATATCAGTTTAATTTTAAGATTAAATGAAGTGACATATTTTTGATCTAATAAGGATCAAATTTAACTCGAGAAGGGTTTTCTGACTAGGAAGAAATTACTAAATTTATTTATGCTCAATACGGTTTTAGCTTATTATACTAAGCCTTCAATTAATAATTCAGGGAAAACCCAATATATAATTAAGAAGAAATGTGACGTGAGTTGTGAATTAAAAAATATTGAATTAGGGCCTAATAAAGCTATATCATATTTTAATTTGGTCCTTTTCAATTCAGTTAGAATTTCATTATATAGATGACATCATATGGTAGCTATTAGTTCTACATATAGCAATCAGCTTAGAGAGTTCATTACGTTGCTGAAACGCTATCAAGAATTCCCATAATTTGGTTTACTTGCTTGTATGGTTTTTTCGTTATATACAATCAAAGTTTTTGATAACATCCATGAAAAAGTTATCAATTTTAGCGGAAAAATTTTGGTTACAAGTTTTTATTTGAAATTTTCATTGGCTGAGAATCCAATGCAACTCTTATTTAAGATCAATAGTTTATCTTGACTTATATACAAAAGTCTTCAAAATACAAGTTTTTCGCACATAACTAAAAAAAGAGTTGCACAAACTCAAATTGAAGTCTTCTCATTAATAAAATATTTAACTAGATATTTTAATTAGTTTTCACATTTTAATAATGTAACAAACAGCTATCTATATATTTATATGATTTTTAACAAATATCTACGTATTTATACAATATTTGATTTGATGGCTTGAGTTCACCTTATGTTAATTTCAGTCCATCAATTTTTAAATCATAGATCTAGGTTCCACAAATTTTCATTTCAGTTAAAATACTGTATTGTGTTGTATATAAAAGATCAAAATGAGTAATGTAAAATTTGATGAATCAAAATTAAATTGAGAATAAAACTCAATGGATAAAAGGTGAATTAGCCCATTATTACTCACAAGCGCTTATTACTTTTTAACCAATTTTACTGTATAGAAAAATCTGACTTATTCCGCTTCACCGACACTTTAGCACGCCTACCGCACGTGACATTCCCCAAGGTCATCGCCACCGGCCCGCCACCTCCACGTGGGTAAAGGGGGTAGGGTGGGATCCTGTGCATACGTGTTAAGATGGAGACGGTGCAACCTACGGTGGCAGCTGTGCATGTATTCGTTCCATCAATGGTTGCTAACTTCTTGTTGTGATTAAATACTAGTTTAGGGATTTCAATGAATGGCTTAATTCGTTATAAAAACAAATTATTAACATTGGACGTTTTCAACTGGAGACAAAGAACCGACCAAACGGACTCTAGTCAAGTTATAATGCACGTGACAACGTACGAATAGTGATTCATATTATTATCATTATTGTTGTGAAATTTTTAAAAGCAATTAATCATATGAAAATGAAATTCAATTTATGAAAAAAAAATCACCGTTCAATGCTTGTTTACATTTGTCTATTTGCCTTGCTTTTATTATTAAAAATAAAGCACATTAACTAATTACATTTACAGAGATTAATTATATTTTTTAAAAAAAATTACATTCGGAAGTTGAAGATTGAATTGGAAACAATATAATATGGAATAAGGAATCTGTATCCAAAGCGTGGTTAAAGGAAAAACCAGAGACATGTATGACAGAGGAATAAAGAGAAAACTGCATTGGTCAGTGCAAGCATGTTGGATGGTCCCTGTTGGCCAGTGTCCTTTTATTTTTATTCTCTTTTCATGTAATTTCACGTATTTTTAATTATTACATGTTCTTGCGAGTTCTTATTTGTTGAACTAAAATTTTTTAGTGGCTTAACCTATATATTTAACAATATTGTTTTAATTAATTTTGAATTTTCAAGGTTTCCCTCATCAATTATTTTATTACCAACTCTTATTAGTAACATTTTAATTTGTTTTTTAATGCTCAAAATTTAAGTATTTTGATCTAATCTAATTGAGTATCGATTCTTAACTTTTCTTTGCAATAATCTCTTTAACATAAGATTTCTTAGGGAGGGGATCGGAGCCCCTACATTTATACACTGCACTATCATGTCAGTGAGGTTTCTTGATGTGTAACTTATAAAGATTTACGATGTAAATATATGAAGGAAATTATTTTAATTTTCAGAAAAATACTGTTAAACGTATGTTTGTTAAACCTAAACGCTTTTACAAACAAGCATTTTTTGTACAAAATTTGAAGTCTAAAAAAAGGTACATATAGGGCTCTTTTGGGAATGGATTATGGAAAATCTGGGTTTGAAACTTAGGTTTTATCTTTTCTACTTTTTTATCTTTTCTACTTTTTATCTCTTTATCTTTCTTACTTTCCTCTTTCCTATCCACTTTTTTGCTTTGGAATCCGTAAAAGCTATAACTTCCCAAACATAAATCACTTTTCGAATTTTATGAAACTTAATTTTTACCTAATTTTTATCTTGAATTCTGTGAAACTTAGGTTTTAAACCTGGTTTCCAAACAAGCCCATAGACAATAATCATTGACTTGGAAATTTATCACATACAGTGTCGGTTAATTGCTAACCTTATCTGCAATAGTTATGATTATATAAAAATATATGCACGTACAAAATATAATTATTATGCATATCATAAATATTCAATGCATGCACTTCCTTTAATAATGCATATATACAAAGCTGATGCATTTTGATTAAACATATATAATAAAATGATTTAAAGGGTCATTCAACAGCTGATTAAAGAGATGGTGAAATGTCTTTGTACTTGCAAGCACCATTGATTAATTATTCAGTTCGAAAACTAGAATCAAACAACTTTTCCATAAAGAAAGGTCATAAAGAAACAAAAAGAGAAAAATACCCAAATCATACAGAATAACCAAGAAAGAAGCCATTTTAATTTACATACAATATTTGTAATATATATATATATATAGAGAGAGAGAGAGAGAATGGAAACTGTCGGTAGAGGCACAAAAGTCAAAATAAAGAAAGAAAGAAGGAAATCATTAAGCACAGAGAAAAAGAAAAAGTAGTGTGGTACAAAATCTGTGTGTGTCTATATATATATATATCTTTGACAAAAATTGCTTCATTTGCGTCACACTAAGAGAGACCGATTGAATTCAACGTATTTGTCGAATGTAGAAAAACAAAACGATGGTTAAGACATCGGATTTTGATTATTGCTGGGGTTTATTATATATGAAAGTGATGGAGCAACGTGAAATATGCTAGTGGGAGAAAGGGAAGGGTCAACAATTTGCACATTATAATGAGGAAAATGTCAAATATTCACTGGGTTTGATGTTTACTTTCAATCTGCGAAAGAATTGACATACTTTCAGACCGATTTTGACATCCCCACATACTATATACACACACAAACAGATTAAACAAGCCATAATTAGATGTACCAATCTTCACGCTTCGATTTTTCTCACCTTCCCTTTTCCTTATATCTCTTCATGTGTACGTCGACCTAATTAACAAATCTCTCCCATGGGAATATAAGTTTCGTTGTTTTTTAATTTATGGTGCTTGCTCTTCCGTGCGGAATTTTATATCCAACTTACTTATACTCAATAGCCGTAAAACGTTAATAATATTATTTGTTGCCTTGTTGGAGTATTGGGAATGGATATTGTTTGTTGTGTTTGCTAAGTTGGTTATTTTAGCTGCTACACCGTTTTTTGCCTTGTATACAGGACTGAGTAGGACTTTAAAAACTTGTCCTATATATATATATATATAAAACTATTGATCATAATACTTTGAACTTTAATTTTAGTTCATCTGGTTTCTAATCATTTGTCTTAGTTCATATAGTTTTATATGCACTTAATCTAAATATATGAATCAAAACCAAGATTTATTAGGGACCATTAATTAAACTCATACCAATTTTTTTATGAAAACCACATGGATTAAAACTAACAATTTACCAACAATGATGTGGTTACTATCCTTTATAATATAATATCATGAATTAAGATTTGGATTATTGCGCACCGACCCAACGTGACAACGTCTCAAATGAAATTGGATCTAATAAGAAAGGCTTGTCATAATTAAAAAACAAATATTTAAAATTTCACGGGTTGAAATCAAAATTTGATCAAAATACAAGAATGAACAATGATATTAACCCTCGGCAATATGTAGATTGGCATGGCATTGTATCATCTTAACTAAGAGCCTTAATTCCTATGTTAGGTTTATGAGTTTTCCCGACATTAGTGGATTTGCTAGGATGAAAAATCAATCTAACCCATTCGATTATATTCTTGGTGTGGAAGTAAAATTTTTATCAAATTATAAATATTTTCATAATTTGGAGAAAATGGTAAATATATAATTTAATTGTATACATAAGCACTTCGAAATATACAATATAAAGTAGTTTATTTAGCAATCTTAATCTACATAAAAAGTCAACTAGGTCTTATACTACATCTAATATTTAACATAATAGTTGGTTAACTTTTTTGGAGAGATTTATGAAGTTAATTAACCGATATATTTATCATTTTTCTTTAAAATATTGTTTAATTTATAAACTAATATTTAATTTAATAATATGCATAAATATTTATAAATATATGTTATAATTAAATAATTTATTTAGATTTTAACTATTTCAAAAAAAAGTAAACTGACTTTTATAATAACGATTGTGTATGTCTAAAAACTGACTTAGGTTAAATCAACCATGGGCACAATATGCAAGCCCACATGAAGGCATCACCAACCAGCAGTCCAACGAACAGAGAAGACATGTGTAGTCATTCCAAGGCTAAACCCATCTCCCGCATTCTTGAAATGTCAGCGTAAACAGATGGATTTGAAGATCCAACAATCACTACCCTTAGATCTTGGGGTTCTTGGTAAAGGTAGACGAGCGACGAAGGTTGCAGATCAGCTATTTATTTTTGCTCTATTGTACGCATTCATAACACATTTGAGCACTTAAAACTCTTCTCTCTCACACTATACTGCCATGTTATTCTTAGAAAACTAATCACTGCTGTATTTCAACAACCTTGATCAATAAAAGCTCATACATTTCATCTTGCATTAAGCCTAGTAGCTTGTATCTTTTTTCCTGTACTATTGGTGGCCCAATCCATTTTTATTGATTTGAACTCTACTGAAATTTGCTCAAACAAGACCATATGTAGTATTAGGGACCAAATTGCTCAAATAAGGTGTTCTAATCATTTTCTCTGGGGAGCAAAATGATTTAACACTCTCACAATAGAAGGAGTTTATCTTGTCCCTTTCTAACATACTTCATTCACAGCATACGTGAGAGGATATAAAAATGGATATAAGATCCCTACTTCTGATATTCCCTTTTAAAAGAAAGTCACATATTTTTAACGTCCCTTGCATAGACATCATTCACAAAATGCATGTAAAAAATGCCCATAGCAGTTGCATATGTAAAGCAATTAGATGGTATATACCTTTCATACCATTCACTTTATTCAAAAACTAGTGAATTTTTATTGATGTTCTACCAACAAACTGATGATCCGTCAAGTTGGTGAATGACATAGAGAAAAATATAAATTGAAATATCAGGAAGTGTATTTGACAGAAGTGGTGAAAACATTTTAAATTCTAATATTTGAAAGGAGAGACTTTTTGTCAAATAATAAAAAAGAAGACTGTATATTCTCAAAATTCAATTGAGTCCATCCTTAAGAACTTCAAATTTATCAATCAACGCTATTATAAAATTTTAATTATTTACTAGTGATGCATACTATAGGAAAGTTGTTTTCAAGTCCCTGTAACTTTTTTTAATAAATATATTTTCAAACGTTTCAAAAGGTTCAACGTGGCTTTACCTCCTTTTATTAATATTATTTTTTATACAATAAATTTTAGGTTGGTGAGTTTGGTCCAAGGCACACCAGCATCAACGGTGGGGGATTTAAGACCCTGATTCAGTAGGTGTAAACTATTTTTTAAAAAGATAAGTGAGACTTATTATTAATATATTTTGAGAAGAATTTGAGTAAAAATTTAGTGGGTTCAAAATTAGTAAATGAGTTGGTACAAAATAAATCGCATAGTACTAATATATACCTAATTTTCTGAAAGTTAGAGGTAAGGTCAATGTAGGTCTGCCACTAAGCATCAAGTACACTTGGAGCCTCATAGAGCTCTAATAGAGGCACAGATCTCCAAACAATAAGATCTTTTCATCAGCAGCAAGATTTGAACTCACAATCTGTAAGCTAATTCCTTACGGAGTACGTCAACATTTATTGGTTATTAATTGTAGTATTAGTGATATTGGTAAGCGACGTGGTTTTTAGGGAGCAGCAAACAGGACACATGGTTGGCTCACTTGATTAATTGGTCTCTCGATCAAGCTCACATGGGCCACTTCGCGTGTGTTCCGCCACAAAATGGAAATGCAGATACTAAACATGTAATATTTTCAATAACAAATATATTTTACGTTCCAAAATTTAAAAAAAATACATAAAAACATATAATTATAAATTATGGATAAATGGTTAGAACAAAGATAAGATGGATGTTATATTATATGCATTGAAATTCCTTTTTCGTTTTGTTAGAATTAACCAAATACGTTATATACTCTTTTGGGAGTGTCAATATCACGCTGAGTCCAAAACCTTATTTAAGCGTGACGGATGGTGTTATTAGTTTAACTGAGGCAGCTTGCTTTGAACCATCTACATTAAATGCTCAATCACTCATGAGGAGGGAATAATACAAATAGTGTGTGTGTATATATATTAGTTATTTCCTCTTTTTTTCATGATTTTATTAAGGGTCACAAGAAAAAATATTTAAACAACCATTTTCTTGGTTGGAGTTCTTATTTGCTGGTCCACAAAGGCACGAACATGTTCTTTTATCCCTTTTTAAAGGGCCTCAAATAGGCCCATTTTTATTCAGAAGCTGGGTTCGCGTACGAGCCCAATAAACAGACCCAATCATTGGGCTATGTTTCTTTCTTACCAAAAATTATCAATAGAGCTTGCTTGGCTTGCTTCCGTGCCCGCAGGGATAGATCCCAGTGGATCATAAGTTAGGTGTCCTATCCTTGAATCATGGGTGAGCCCAACCCCTTTCCTAAAATTCTTGTAAAAAAAATCAACAGTGTTTATTTAATTATTAACAGTCAGCAGCTTTATTTATTTATTTTTTATACAAGCAGTGGCTTTATTTTGTTTCACATGGATGATGTATGTTTAGTTGGCAAAAAAAAAAGATGTATGTTTAAATCCTAAACAAAAATAAACGACTTTTTTAAAGAAAAAACTCAAAAACTTGCAGAAATAAAAAATGGGAAGAAGGGTCGAATATATTTTCTTTATTTATTAAATACATGTATTTTTTATTGGATGCAAATTAAATATTGATACTTCTCTTAATAGAGATTTAAACTTTGTGCTCACTTACCTCCTGCAGATCTTGAGGTTGATTTGTGCTCGTTTGAGGTCAGTCGTTGTGGTTGGCGCTCACTGACGAATGTAGTGGCTGTGCTTAACGACAGTGCATTATCATCATCGAAGATGAATAAAGAGGAGGGTAAAGTGAGAATTTCAATGAGCCTTACAGAAATTCATGGGTCAAGCCATGTAAATAATTTTCAACTTTTTGATTAAATTGACTTTCACATGGAACCTAATTTCACAACCCATTTCCTTCCATCAAACAAACATTGTTATTAATTGAAAGGAATTCCATCTCTATATCTACTCGGCTTAATTACAGTATACCAAACAGGACGTTGCTAAGCAGGATTCACCTCCTTCCTTTTGTTTCTTTCACCATTTTATAAAAAAAATATTTTTATTTTCCATAAGAACTTATAACTCTATAACTTAAATTTATTTATTTTTTACGATTTCACATTAAATAATAATCATGATTTTTTGAACTACTAAATTTAACAATTTAAAATCTAATAATAAACTATGAAAAATCCAATTGCAAAAATTATTGTCTAAGAATACATGGCGACTAATACTCTTGATTGTTCAATAACTCATTTTTAGTTGCTGCAACATATTTGTAGTCAGATGCGAAGCGTATGATTAAAGATAAGTTGTACTCAACATCATTTCTTATTTTTTGTTGAAAAATTCAAGTATTTTTGGATGATAAATTCTATGATAGAGTGTTTTTATCTTAATTTTATCAAACTCAATTAAAAATTGAGGTGAGAATGCTATAAAACAAGTAGTAAGGAAAAGAAAACGGATAGAAGCCAGAGTCCTCCTAAAACACGTGCGCCCACTGGCCGCAACATACATACCCTTCATTCTCAGCCAATCAGATCAAACAGAACTTCAATCATACGCCTGCCCCACCAACCTCCCCATGATCCAACCCCTCTCAAATCCGGCGTTTCCTCCAATCGTATCATCCTTTTACCAAATCTAGTGCCACCGTACCTGATCATTTCTCAGACGGGATTACCCGGGTAACCTTCCCCTGACCTTGATAAGCGACCTGCTCTGTAACCAATCAAGCGGTGCCACGTGGTTTATGATATCCTCGTGGCCCCCGTGATCTAATGCCTACTGAGCTCTATTGCAACTTTATGACACGTGTCCGGATGTTTACCGGACAGCGCCGGTAATTTAGCAGGGAGACCCTTATTGTCGGTCTCTCCCTCCTTTTTAATTTGCTAATTATTTTCCTCTCTGATTTTAGTCTGATAAGTCTGGCGAGGTTTAGCTTTTTCTCCAGCTCCTGTTGCCGATGTGAGTTAGCTCCCTCCCTTTGGTTCCTCCCATTCAAATCATTTTTACGGCAACTGCTTTGTGCTTCATTGGGTTCAATTTCAATTACTAGTGATCGATCTCACAAGTTTGGAAGCCATATCATTTCATTCCCTTGTAGGCGTAGTGTTGAAATTTTTTGTTTACTGCTCTTGATCCTTTTCTTTTAGCAGTTTTGTGATGTTTGTTTGACTTTAAGTTTGCATTTTTGTGGATTGTGGATGGAAAAATCGCACTTTGCACATTCGATTCAAGCTCTCTGGTTCCACCGGTATTTTTTTATCCTCTGAACTTTTGTGCTGAATATTGCGGGCTTAATTTGGTAATGTATTGATTCATAGTTTGGTTATACAATATGGCAATATGGCCGCCATTTGGCCATCTGAATGTATGACGATTTCGTATTTTCAGCTTTGTACTAATGCTTAGGCAGATTGTTGTATACATTATAAACAATTAGGGTTTTGTGAGCGTGGTTGAAAACCGTGATTTTCCTGCCCTTTAATTCGGATAATTATTGCGGTTTACTTCCCGGGTCTGTTTGTAATGTATGCTTTTGTACCAGGTCCCCGTTTAATTTAATTATTGGAGCTTGTTTGTTGCTGATTCTAACGTACTCTCGCACATGTATTGCCATGTTTATATCAG
>JANTPZ010097055.1:0-12452 GCA_025593235.1 Vachellia pachyceras
ATTAGTATTCTGATTTCGTTTGAGACTTCAGTTCAAGTAAATAGTTCAAGCTCTATCATGGCACTTCATAATTTACCGTACATCGGATAGCCAAAACTTCAATGATAAAGAATAAAAAAACAACATAAACATTCATGTTCTATTCCCAGTAATCTAAAATTGTTCACGGATAGCACCCTCAATGGTACCATTCGTAGAAAAAATGACATCTCTAGTAGTATAGAATTCGATCTGGACTACGTTCAAGCAGCACCAGCACCCTTCCCCTTCTTCCTCTGAATTTTCTTCATGTAAAATTCCAGCTCCTTGCCTTCCAATATGTAACTGCATATTCAGAAATAACATAATACAGATGAAGAACAAAGTCGAACAGATCCAAAGATTCCAGCACACCGGGGCGAGATGCAATGCACGCCAGTAATCGGCCACCTCCAAACTGTTCTTCAATGTGGGGATCAAGTGTGCGATCTTTTTGGCGCTTCTCCAGTTTTCTCAGGACATGCTTACTCTTTTTCATCTCCTCAGCAGTGGCTTCACCCTCATGCAAAACAAAGAATAAAGTATCAAACATCAAACTCATAACAAGAGTCAGAATCTCGTGGCTCCTGTTTTCATCACTGCGCTCAATATATTCCTGTGATCAATATAGACCTTTACAACTAAAACTGGCCGACAAAACCCAAAAAAGCAAGGGAAAAAAAGGAAAGCAACAAGGATGACAAAAACAAACATCTACCCTTAAATTCCATTAATTTCACTTCTCTATGTTAAAAACTATTTCTATCTCCTACACCACATTGTATACAACATACACCACCACTAGCCCGCAAGACCTACTCAGCTATATTCATAAGTGGAAAGAAAAATCGCAGCCAAAAGAAATAAAAGATTTGATCATTTGAAATAGCGTTACCTCTGCTGAATCCTTCTTGGAAGCTGCTTTTTTCTTCCTGCCAATATCAACACCGTAGTGCTGAAGGTACCACTGCTTAAATGGAGCCGCATCAACCTGAACAATGGCACTCTTCTCAAGTGTCTGAGTTCGCACAAACTCGTTGTTTGAGGCATTGTAGACCACATCTGATATGCGAGTCTTGCGCGTCACGGCTTCACTACCCCAGGAATAATTTCCTGTATCCAATCGCAAAGCGCTCCATTTGACATTGCCACCTCTAACACGAACTCTCCTGACTGTCTTGTTGCTTGACAGCTTGGTGTTTACTGGTTGACGACCAAGCACATACCTTTATAAACCCACAAACATTGTATGAGCAAGATGCATTATGGACAATATTAAGGAAAGAAAGGTTGGCATAAAAAACAATATTAAACAGAATATCAGTCATTACCACATGCAATAAGATCTCAACTCAGTGGAATGGACAAAGGAATTTCCTTAAATGTCATAGAAATACGAAGAGGTCATGCATCTTAGGATATTATTCTACTTGATAATCACAAATTTAGAACCATCACACTCTAGCTGCATCAAAGCAGTGGGGTACAAAAAGCTTACTTTTTTTTTTTCCTGTTTTTTAGGGCATGCTGATTCATAAAAGATCCTTCAGGATGCCTTGTAGATGATTCTCTAACTGAATCAGAGCACAATACTAAAGATGATTCTCTAACTGAATCAAGTTTTTTTTTTATGTAAAATTGTAAAACAAAATATGGTTTATTCTGTAGCCTCGTTTGCGTATGCTTGTATCAAGGTGATTTGTGTTCTGTTTGGTTTAATTTAACTTTCAGTCTTTTTTTAAATAAGATCTGTTAAAATATTTTTTTATTATAAAGATTGTTACGAATAGAGCAATAGGAATAATACTGTATATTTTCTTATTGATGATGTACACAATATATGCACACACGGCTATGTTTAACCTAAAGATATTTAAAAAATCTGATAAATAAGGAATATAATTGTAGCCATCTTATATATTTTTACAAATATTATATAAGATATTAAAGACATTTTCTTATATCCAAGATATTGGAGATATATCTAAATATCAGAGATGTCATTCCAACGTAAATATGTTGATGGGACATTGTCTGTTCATGAATATTTCTTATAAATAATTTCTGATAATTATCCACTCAATAATTGTTAGTGATGTGATTTAATAAATTTTTACAGAGTTGATGGGTTAAGTTTTTTTTATATAAACATATGATTCATAATAGGTTCATTCCGAAGATGAAGTCGACGGTGCCGTAAGCTTCGATGTCTTAATGGAACAACTGGAGGGAATGGACGTTAGTATCATGATTCTTGTTTCCAGTACACGTGGGCCAAAGTGTTGGTTCAACAGTATTACATAATTTAAGAGCATGTTATATAATTCTCGTTCCCAATGCTAATTACTACTAAGGAAGGTGCTACCCAATGCTAATTACTACTAGGGCAGCTGCTAGTAGTATAGTGCTAATATATGAGCATATTATATCAACGTTTTTTCTGAGTTGTACTGCTAGGGTAGGTGCTAGCTACTACTAGGCTCTCTTTATTTATGAGCACTATGCTAGTAACCCATCATCCCATTTGATGATCTCGTTTTAACCGGCGGTTTATTTGGTTCGGATTCGAGTAGCCCGCAAATTGAGAGGCCTGAACACACACAGCTAGCAGGTTGGTGGGCTTAACTCGCAGGCTGGACCCGTTTTTCTGTGCTAGGCAAGCATATTCCATCTATAGTTATTTTTAATAAGTTATACACGGTTGATGAGTTATTCCTAATATATATACTATTATCACTTCGATTTTTAATGAATTTGATAACTTATTCGTAAATATTAAAAAAATTAGTTAAGCTATTTATTTATAGCAGATAAATGTTAGTCTAATTTCTCTAAAACACTCATTCAATCCCTTAATATAATATCTACTTCGGAGTTTAATTTTTGATTAAAGTTGATCATATATTAAGACTATAAGAGAATGCATTCTTTGTCATGTACATTAAAACTACCCCATGATGAAAACCTTTTTAATATGTGCAATTAGTAAAGATATTTTAGGATAAACATTATATTGAGATATTCATGAGTACAGAAATTGCTTTTTAAACCATATAAAAATCGCTTTTTAGACCGTATGGAGAAACTATTTAGATAATATCGTTTAAAAAGTGAAACACCTTTTAGACCGTATGCAGATGCGGTCTAAAAGATTATATTTTAGATTGCATGTTGCATGTATTAAATGTGATCTAAAAAGTTACTTTTTTTTTTTCAAAAATAGTTCCAGTAGAAAAACCTCGACACTTTCTTCTTCATCCACATCAGATTGCAAAATAACTTAATCAATTATCAACATCAAATCATGCATTCAACTCGAATGAAATTCAAAATTCTAACTAAAACCAAACAACAGATCTAACAAGAGGAAATAAACACATACAAGAATATAATGAAGATATTTAAATCAACATTTGACACTGATATGGGAATATAAGCAAGAATTAAAAACAAGGAAACAAGAAATTTCATGCTCACAAAATTAGCGTACATATGGAGTGCACATGATGACGTCGGTGTAGATCGATGAAGAAGCAGAATTTGCAAAACAAATCGATCAACTTCACTTGCCCACAATCCTCATCAAATCTGTCAGATCTCCAAACTCAAACTTTTCAAAATCGCGTCTAAGTTGAAATCGACACCCTCAGAATATGGCCTAAATAGAAATTCAATATCATCATGATCACCAAATCTTTGTGCACTACCGTCATCAAACATGATCAATATCTAGAACTTAAAGCTAAGAGAACGACTAACTTGAGGAAGGGTTGTGCGAGAGAAAGGGGAGGTTGTTTTAACAATGTAAAGAGAGGAAGGGTCGTGCGAGAGATCTAAGGATGAAGATCTGGGAAGGGTCATGCAAGAAAAAGGGGTTACGAGTCGCTAAAATATGAGGATGAAGAAAGGATCCTGATAAAAATAGGAGTATGAGAAAGGGTAGAAGAGCTAAGAAGAAAAGGAAGATGAGTAATGAAAATTGAAATTTTTTACTCTTTTAGATCCCTCCTGATGGGTGCGATCTAAAAGGTATTCTTTCTAAACCGCACCCCTCTGGTACGGTTTAGAAAGAGCTTTTTTAATCTGTAATGAGTGAAAATTTATTTTTATATTTAAAAAAATGCCCCCATTAATATTTTTTAAACCTTATCTTTTAAGTGTGGTCTAAATGAAATTATTTAAATTAGTTTTTTCTATGTGATTATTTTCAAAACCAAAATAAATTCATTATTAGCTCTTGATCCTCTTATATCTATCAATTTATTCCGAATATATATACTTACAAGCCAAGTTCAAAGCATGATTATATTCTTATTGCGTTTTTTTCTCTTCATTTATTACACCTACGATCCTAAATAAAAATTCCCACTTTTATTTAGGACCTTGAGGCAGTATTATTTTATGTCCTGTATTTCCAAGATTTTTCCAACATTTATAGTCGTATATGCATACACACACACACACACATATAGACGCGAATTAATGAAGCTGACTTTTAAACGTTTCGGTAGGCCTATCGCAGACATTTCATGGAAATAACATATGGAACAGGTTCCAACTAATGACCACGTAACACTTTGAGGTTGTTATTATTCATTTAACTTTTTTATTTATAAATCATTTTCAGCCTGTTTTATATAAAAGAAGTAAAATTTTTAACTTTATTAAATTTAGTTTAAAATTCAACAATGCAACTTTTCAATTTTATCTTATTTAATATTCACTATAACACATTGAAGCAAAGTTACCATATAATAAATAAGATTACTTATAAATAAAATAAATAAAGCATTTTACCGTACTAAAATATATGCCTTTTCTTATATATAGTGCTAATTTGTTATGATACTTCTTATGGTAATTATATTTCTTACTTGTAAGCTCGCAGTGATTCTCCCCGGGAAACGTATATAAATAGAGCTGCAAGTTCAAGCATAATACCAGTCCCACAGGCATAACCACAAATCTATCACCAACCAGAGTCTCTCTCTCTCTCTCTCTCTCTCTCTCAGTACTGTAGGTATCACCATGGATCTTCTTCTTCCTCTTTCTCACGGTAGTACTGGTGTTGAACCAAAAGGAATAGTGTGGGGTCTCTTGTTTGTGGTGGTGGCCTTCGTTGTTGTGAGATCAATCAGTAAGGTCAAGAAGAAGAGGATGGGGAACGAGAGAGCCCCAGAAGCAAAAGGAGGGTTGCCTCTAATAGGTCATCTCCATCTTCTGGGAGGAGCTGTGCCAGTGTTTAGGACTCTCTCTTCCATGGCCGACACTCATGGGCCCATCTTCTCTCTCAGGCTTGGCTTTCAGAACACTTTGATCGTCTCCGGCAGAGAACTTGCCAGACAATGCCTCTCCACCTTCGACAAGGTCTTCGCCAACAGGCCTAACATCGCCGCAGGTATATATATATATATATATATATTATGTATATATATTGATTTTGGGGGGGAATAATGTTAATAAATAATAATCTTGTGGCGGGAGTGATGAATGACAAGAGAACGAACTGCAGGGAGGTACGTGGGGTATAACAACGCTGTATTTGCCCTGGCACCGCACGGGGAGTACTGGAGAGAGATGAGGAAGATGGCCACGGTGGAGTTGCTGTCGGCTCACAGACTTGAGCAGCTGAAGCATGTGAGAGACTCCGAGATATTATGTTTCCTCAAGGACTTGTTCTCAATCCATCAACACAAACCTCAAGTCCCCATCTGTGACCTCTTGGAGCACTTGACCTTCAACATCAACACCCGCATTATTGCTGGCAAGAGATTCTCATGTATGTATTTCACCTTCTTACTCCACTCCTCTCTACGGCTTATGTGAGATCAAGTTTCAAAATTTAGGTTTTAACTTAAAATCTAGGTTTTGTCAAGTACAAAATATTGTCAAAAAAGTTATTGTTGTTACAAAATCTCAGTTTGAAACCTGTGTTTTTTCTTTTCTATTTTTTATTCATTTTCCTGCTTATTTCTCATTCCTCTCCTTGTTTTTTTCTTCTTTCTCTTTTCTTTTTTCTACTTTTCATTCTTTCTCTTTTATCTTTCCTATATACTTTTTGTTTGGGAATCCTAATAGCTAATAACTTTTCAAACATAATTCACTTTTTAAAACATAATTTTTACCTCGGAATCTGTAAAATCTATTCTTCAAAACTTAAGTTTTACATTAAAATTTATAAAAGCTGTTCTTAAAATTGATTCCAAACAAGCCCTTAGTTGATTTACATACACTTCCAACAACAACATAATGGTTAATTAATTTGTGGATCATATTTAATATATATATATATATATAGGGGATGAGAGAAGCCTAAGGGATGAAGAAAGCGAGGCGTTCAGGTTAAAGAGAGGAGTGAAGGAGGCGACATATCTGAGCGGAGTGTTTGTGGAGGCGGACGCATTGCCATTAAAGTTGCACAGTTGGGTGGACTTGCAGGGACATGTGAGGGCCATGAAGAAGACCGCCAAGGACATAGACTCTGTGCTTCAACTCTGGCTCCAACAACACCTCCACCGCAACAACACAACCGCCCATACCTCTCAATCTCCTCGCGACTTCATGGACGTCATGATCTCCATCTTCTCCGATCCACATTCTCTTATTTGTGGCCACCAACGCGACGTCGTTATCAAGGCCACCGCCCTGGTGCGCTCTCTCTCATATCTAAATATTCCCCGCACAAGAGCTAGTTCGAGGCATTTATATCCACACACAAACAAGAATCATTTCGTTGAATACACACACACTTTTGCCTTCAATAGTTCGATGCTATAATTTTGTTGTCTCCCTTGAGGCCTTGTTGTGGAAAACAGGCCCTTAATTAAGTAAAGGCCATTTGGCCATGACTGATATCCAATCGGAAAATGAAATGAAATAAATATAAAGTATATAAAACTACTATAAATTACTACATTCAAAATAGTGGCTAATTTATGGTGGCTTCTTCTTCTTCTTCTTGTTGCTTTTGTAGACTCTGATCCTTACAGGCACTGGAAGCACAGCAATCACCATAACATGGGCACTATCTTTGCTCTTAAACCATCCACGTCTCCTTAAGAAGGCACAAGAAGAACTCGACACCAACATAGGAACACACAAATGGGCACAAGAATCTGATATTAAGGATCTTCAATACCTTCAAGCCATTATCAAAGAGACTCTTCGTCTCTATCCTGCGGGTCCACTAACTGGAATCAGAGAGGCCATGGAAGACTGCTTCGTCGGAGGCTACTACGTCCCAAAAGGCACTCGTCTTCTCATCAACATCTGGAAGCTTCAGAGGGACCCACAAGTATGGTCAAACCCTAACCAGTTCCTGCCTGAGAGGTTCATGGAGGATGACCATAAGGATTTAGATTTTAAGGGTCAGAATTTCGAGTACATGCCATTTAGTTACGGTAGAAGGTCCTGCCCAGGAGCCACCTTTGGCCTGCAAGTCGTCAGCTTGGCGCTGGCTCGGTTGCTTCAAGGATTTGATCTGGCGGCGGCGGCGCCACAGGAGGGTGGTGGTGATGTGGTGGACATGAGCGAAGGCTTAGGGGTGGCCCTGCCTAAGCTTAATCCACTTCAAGTTACGATCAAGCCTCGTCTTCCATGTGAGCTATATGACCAACTTTGAATGCTCCATTGGGTCCAAAACAGATGACACTCTCTAGAAGAAATCTTTAGTTTATAATAGAATAAAGTCATCTCACTATTTTATTTATAAATTATTGAATTTTTAAATATTTTTATAATAATTAAAAAAAGGTTCACTAATCAATGTCTTTATCTCCACCGTCCATTCTATGTCATCATCTCAGCCGTTACTTCCTTTTCATTCCAGTCATTCCTGCAAACATTTCCTTTTAAATATATAAATATATAAATTTAAAATATTAAATATATAAATACATTATATAAATATATTTTAAATATATTAATTTTTATAATTATATTAATTATTAATAATATATATAATAATATATATAAAAGAGATAAAAAATAAATAAAATAAATTTAAAATATTAATTATATAAATATATTAATTATTATAATTATATTAATTATTAATAATATATAATAATATATATATATATATATAAGAGGGATGAGGATGCGGTGCTTCTCGCAGCGAGAAGCACCGAAACCGGTTGCCTTTTGGGTGGCTAAGACTGTACCTAAAACGACAAAATCATGTACATACAGACGGCTAAATAAGAATAATATCTCATGATGTCTCAAGAAAGGTTGAGTGAATTGACAAGAAGAAAGGTTGGGTGAAAAGAAAATTAAAAAAAATGTTATCACTTCTCATGTTTAAATGGAATTTTATGACTAAAATAAGGTTTTATTATGCCAAAGTATATTGTGTTTAAAGTTAAATTATATTTTTATTTTAATTTTTAAATTGAATTACAATTTTGTATGGATAAATTCAAGTTATTCTATATATTTTCACAAACTTACATGATTAAATTATCTTTAAAACTTACAAATGCAAACATGAAAATTATACCATCAACATTAAAATGTGCTTGTTTGGGAACACCGTTTCCCAAACGGTGCACACATTTCAATATAAAATCATCTTGAAATTCGTAAAAATCATCTCGAAATTCATTAAAACGATTTCGAAATCCATAAAACCATTTTGAAATCAGCAAAATACCTCAATCTGTAAACTCAGTTCCCCCAACGGACTTCCCAAACACACACATAGAAATGAAAAGCAGGCAGAGAACTAAACTCCACATATAAAAAGAATGCCATACTTCAACTCAATACCCTCTGATCACTCAAACTAAATTAAAATAAAACATTAAAAAATCAATCCATTTTTACAGCGAGTTAAAGTGGAGCTGGGTATGGGTCCAACCCACTTTTTTATGTGAAAAATTTTTAGGAAAGGATTGTGCTCACCCATGATCCAAGGATATGGTACCTAACTTATAATCCATTGGGTATGTGGCAAATAGGCAGAACACTTAACTTCACTTAGCTACGAGATGCCTCCCCAATGTCGCGATTGGAACTACAATTAAGTGACACTCCCCGGGATCGAACCCTCTCCATTATCTATGTCTTCTTGTATTCATCTTTACACCCATTATTTTACATACATATAAAATTAATAGCACCAACCAATATTTGGGTGTATATTTTGTACTTAACATTACCTTAGTTAAATGGTATTGTCTACCGAAAAGGGTTATCTATATTTATAAAAAATATAATTATACATATTACGGTGTTTTTAGGTTATATTCAAATATCATCATTTAATTTGACGGTAATTGTACTATAAAAGACCAAATCGTTTATAATATTATCCATGGTGCTTAACATTAGAGTTTATAATGATACATAAGTATTTTAAAATATATTTTATAATAAAATAATTTATTTCTCTTATCTAATATTTCCAAGCATACAAGTCTGAGGCTCCATTTCATATGTATGAGGGCTATTAAAAAAAACAAAGAAAGGAAAAGAAATCTAATTCCGTCGACTACAATTTTTTATATACAAAATTCAAAATATTCTAAAAAAATTTCCATCTCTTTATTTCCATAAAACTACTATGTGTTGGAAATATATGAGTTAGTAAAAGTGATTAGTGTTAATCACTTAGTTAGTTAATGACCCAAAAGTCTATATAAAGGGTCACAATGTAATGATTTGAGTGTGTGATTAAAATAATCATCACAAGGTGAGGGGATGAAGAGTCCCCACCAAGAAGGGGAGGATAACATGGGTCTCCCACTTCAAGAGTTCCCAAAAATGGGGTTAGTTCATCACCCTTTAGAGAGGGTAGATTTGTGTTGTACCCATGTGGGTTTCTAGTAATACATTCAATTTCTTCTTCCACTTCTCAATCTATTCTTGTTTTCAACACTTTCAACGTGGTATCAGAGCCAGGTTGTATTCTTGGGCATAATATTGGTGGAATTCTGATCGTGAAGGGCGGTAGATCTGGAGACTAGAAGAGGCTGGAACAACTAGATCTCCTGCAAGACTGCTTCTCACCAAGATTCGTCATAACATGGCGGAGCTCGGCTGTAGAAATGAACCCATTCTGGTCATTGACAAACATACAGTAAACTTCCTTAAGCTCCTCCTCTGAACCAACATCTTTCATTTTCCGAGCCATAAGACAGAGAAAGAAAGATTTCCAAGAAAAAAAAGGTGGCAGAAAGACTTCAAAGAAAGACAGAAAACATTTGCAGAAGATATGAACCAAAGAACACATGAGCTGAAACATTGAAGCGCAAAATGTGGCTATTCAAGAAAGCCAAGAACCTGTAGTTGATGAAAAGTGATCGAGATGGGTTTTCTCTCAGTTGCTGTACAAGTCACTGGTTTCATCTAGGCCACTTGGTACAGCATGGCTGAAGGAAACTATGTTGAAGAATGACTTGGCTGTTTTATTTGAGAGACAGAAAAAGATCGCAGAACTGAGCCTTGAATATAGGCCATTAGAACGAAAAAAGATTCAATGTCTTTCTGGGCTTAGATGCTTATGGGTTATTTTTAACTTTGTCTTCACTTGAGGTTGTGAATTATCACATAGAGTCTTCAATTCCTTTTGGTGGCTGTCTTAAGATGAGAATCTTGAAACTGAAGATGGTTAATGTGAGAGATGAGATACTCGATGCAATTCTTGGATGGTGTTACAACTTGGAAAGTCTTAGCCTTTTGGGGTTTTCAAAATTCAAGATCATGAAGATTCTTCATTCGAACCTTAAGTTCCTGGAGCTTAGAGTTTTATGTGTACATCATATTATTGTTTCTGCTAAAAAGACTTGAGGTTCTTGATCTTTCTTCTTTGGCTTCTGGGTTTCTTAGTATTTCCAAGATACGCATAAGGCATGGATGGATATGCAAGAGCCTTTTTATAAGGTCACGAGAACAAGGAACTCAATTGCTTATGCCAAGGATCTCTTTATGTTTTACAATATTACTCATGGCTAAAAGAGCTATGGGAGGAGTAGTTGAATTTAATTCTTATTTCATCCAGTACATGCAATACATCAAAGATCTATAGTGATATTATGGAGTAGTAAAAATTGCTTCAGTTTCTAATGGTTATGCCATGATCCTGGAAGATGAATCTTCGTGGATGATTACCAACTCAAATAAGGGAAATCCTACTGAAGGCGTCCAGGTGGAGAGAACAAAGAGAGGCAGAGGAAACTCTTCATTATTGAGAAGAAGATTATGAAGAAATGTTTGTATTGTTGTGTGAATCAAAATTGTACGGTTTAACTCATTCAATTCCCTTGTAATATTTGTATTAGCAAGTTGAGCACATAGAGTTAAGGGGTGTCAACTTGACGGGGGTGTTGGAAATATATGAGTTAGTAAAAGTGATTAGTGTTAATCATTTAGTTAGTTAATGACCCAAAAGTCTATATAAAGGGTCACAATGTAATGATTTGAATGTGAGATTAAAATAATCATCACCAAAAAGTGAAAGGATGAAGAATCCCCACCAATGTGTAGAGAAGGGGAGGATAACAAGGATCTCCCACTTCAAGAGTCCCCAAAATGGGTTAGTTCATCTCCCTCAAAGAGGGAAGATAAGTATTGTACCCACATGTGTTTGTAATGATACATTCAATTTCTTCTTTCATTTCTCAATCTATTCTTATTTTCAATGCTTTCCAGAGATAACCCACTTCGCTTTCTCTTCTACGACAACCCGCTTCCTTGCACTTCCACTTTCTTCTACACCCGGTCGCCTTAATTGTCCTCGTAATGTAAAACCTTGATCGTTCTCTAATTCAACTTCTTTCTCATCACTCTCTGTTATTGTACCCACCTCGTGTCTTCTTTACAGTGGTGAAGATGAAAGCCATAGAATTTCCACACAAACTTATATGATATATAATTTATTTATTTCCTTTTATTATTTTTAATTTTAAAATATTCACTTTTTTAAAAATATTTTTTATAAATAAGTTGGCTTTAAAATATAATAATATGAAAGTATTTTTTAACAAATAATTTGGTTTTGTATTATTTGGTGATAATAATATTAATATGATGTACTGTGATATTTAATTTGACCTTAAATATAATATATTTTATTAAAAGGGTATTTTAATCTTTTAATTATTTATCCATTTTCTTTCTTCTATATTTTCTCTCGTTCAGAAGAGATGATAACATTTTTTTTCTAGATTTTTCTTCTTCTATTCAGTGGTGGAGCTAGGACCTCAGAGCAGTGGGGACAAGTTTTTTATTTTCAAGTAAATGACATCAAACTTACTAGTATGGATAATTTGAGTGGATACAAATTTTAAAAATAAGTAGGTGTGTAATAAAAATCTAATAGTTATTTACATATAAATAAAAAAAGGGAAATTTACTGTACAGTCCCACATAAGGGACTTATTTATCAAATGGTCCCAAGTTTTAAAATATTTATCAAATGGTCCCAGAGGTGT
>JANTPZ010097056.1:0-10506 GCA_025593235.1 Vachellia pachyceras
CTCGTCGATTTCTGTTGGCACCTCGGCCTTTCGCGGGCTTCGGAATTTCCTGCTGAAGGCGGTGACGGTGTTGGTGTCGTTGTAGGCGGGAAGTGGTGGCATCACCGGTTTGATATTGGAGGCTGCATGCGCGGATTTGTATTGGAGAATGGCGGTGGTGGTGGTATTGTCGAAGGGTGCGTTTTGTGCTGACTGGTAAGCACGCGCTGCCATGTAGTAGCGGGAAGAGGGTTGATTCCCGGCGATGAGGACGTCGGTGGTCTGACCAGGTCCTAGCATGAGAATGTTGGTGGTGAAGGGCTTGAGGTAGGAGGCATCGGCGCCCACCACCGTGAACTTGTGGTTGGCAATGGTGAAGAAAAGGGGTTGATTGAGTGCAGCGTTGATGACTCGGAGGAGATGCGTCTCGCCGGAGTCTATCGGAACAACGGTGGTTTCTGCAAATCGTTGAAAAACACTGTAAGAAAGTGATCCATTTTTGTTCTGCGGTTAAAAGCTAGCCAGTAATATTTTGGGAAGAAGGAGACCTTGTGAAGAGCACTTGTAAAGATCACCAGGTTGACCATTAATGGTGTAAGCATCAGAGACGTTAGGAGCAGCTCCTGTACGAGTGGCCTCCCTCAGAACATCAATGGGGTTTGTGTCCCACCATTCCCCTGTAACATCATTATCATAGCAAATCAAGCAAAGATTATTCCTGTGTCGTGACTTGACTTCACTATGTATAACTTTTTTTTTTATTACCCAGTTAACCTTTTCCCCACCTTGATTCTATTTTCTCTTGCTCCCACAAGCTCTCATCGTCAACAACGATTACATGATGAGAAGAAGAAAAGCAATGAAAAAGTAATTGATAAGGTGATATAGATGATGATTACCGAGAAGAATGGGGGTCTCGCGGTTGGGTTTAGGGAAAGGGTAGGGCTCTCCGTCCCTTGGACGAATGATGAGAGCTCCATGAACAGTGGCTCTGAGCCAGGAGCTATGAGCGTGCCACCACAGTGTCCCTTCTTGCCCTTGAATAGTGAAACGGTACGTGTAGCTTCCTCCTGGTCGAATAGGGCACTGTGTGACAAACTCTGGTCCATCTGCCCACCCTGTCCTCATCTGTCGAACCCCATGCCTAATAATATTGTAACATCGATCACCCAATAATCAATTGATATACATATATGAGCATGCAAAGGTATATATATATATGGAAAGATATGTATAGTGTAGGTACCAGTGAATGGTGACGTTGTAACGAGCCTTGTTGGTGACTTTGACGACTAAAGTGTCACCGTTATTGACCTCCAGAGTTGGGCCAGGGAATTGACCGTTCACTGTGATGCTGTTGTGGGTTTTGCATAGCCTCTTCACTTTACTGGCTTGAACCTACACTCATCAATTCCATATATATATACACACCTCAACTGTTAGCTATAGTGACACAACATATATATATATATATAGAGAATAAATTCAAGGGAGAAAGAGAACGTACAACAAACTGGTGCTCATGAACTCTGGCATTTGCAGAAGACAATGCGGAGGATAGAAGAACCAGAACCAGAACCAGAACCAGAAAGAGGAAGAAAATGGAGGATAAGCGAGCCATCACCATGTTTGAGTGAGTGATGAGAAATGTAATATAAGAGAGCTATAGGAATGATTATGCAGGGTTGTGCGTAGTGTTAGATGGTGGTGTGGGAGAGAAGAGAAGAGGAGGGTCCTTTATATAGAGAAGAGATTAGGTTAATATACTACACACAAATTGTCAGAGTGGAGGACATAATTTGCCTTCAAACCTATAGTAGTTGTTGCACCCACTAGTCTACAGTCTTTTATGAATGCTTGTTTCACAAGTCTTTCATTTGAAGGATTGATTTTTTTTTTCTCTCTCCAAAAGCTAGAATCATTATTTTTGAAATTTTAGCTCAACTAATTAATAACTCATTGCCTTTTTTTCCCCCCTCCCTTCGTTTTTATTGACTTTCACGTACGTCAAAAGTAAGAAGATTAGTTATGTTCCATTTTTCTTTTATCCACATTCGTTGATTGAACCGAATATGACCGTTTGGGAACGCGGTAGAGAAGTACTTTTACACAAATCGAGGTAAATATGTGAAAGAAATTATCTTGTTTTATGAAAAAACATTATTGAACGCATGTTTAACTTTTAAAAATATTGTTCCTAACAAGTCCATAATAAATTATATATACAAGAGCGACAGGTTTGAACTAGACTATAATATATATAAATCACCTGCGGAAAGCAAACCTAAATCAACCATGTCAACATCGAACAAATTAATCCTAGTCATTCTTGTAAGTTTTATGATAGATTATTTGAACAGTAATCGAAACATTTTGGGAGAAATTCGATTGTGGAAGATATTAGTTCCAGAATTATATAATTTGATTGTGCTTGTTTGAGAATTTCTTATTGCCAACGATGCACATAAGTCAATACAAAATCATTTTGAAATTTGTAAAAACCATGTTGAAATTCATAAATTCTTCTTAAATTTAGTAAATTCTTCTCAGAATCTGTAAACTCCTTTCTCCTAACGGATTACTGAAAACACACATCGGAAAGAATTAGGAATAAACGTTAAAATATTTTCCCGCGTTTTCTGTAGTTATTTGCGAGTGTTTCAATAATGCTCAAAGTCGTCAATCATAACTATCAACTTGACCCCATCATGCACATCAATTATAACATATATGATAAATAAAGTATTAAATAAAGAATGTTATCATTCCAATTTTTTATGCGCGTTTATTTCTGCTAAATAGTATATCATAGTTATTAATAATGAATTTATAGCTGATTTGACTTTAAATAATTTATATAACAATAATACTACATATAATAAAATATTGTATTACACATGATAATTATTATATATCATAATTAGAATTCGTAGAGGACCGAATTCATAACTATCACTCCTTACGTACATTAGATAATCCATTCCGTACGTCCTTCAATACAATAATTTAAAATGGAAGATTTATTGTAAGGTCCTAAATAAGGAAGTTATTTATGAAAAGGTCTCAAGAGGTTGTCAATGACAAGTCGAAGAACACCATTGACAAGTTGAGCAGCTGCTATTAACAACTCTTGAAACTTTTTCATAAATAACTTCCTTCTTTAAGACCTTACAATAAATCTCCCATTTAAAACAGCCAACTTATTCACATTTCATTACTTATTTCTATGTAATTAATTAAATTTCTAGTTTTACAAATTATTAACATTAGGATATTGCATAGGCTATATGTAACTCATCATAGAGCTATATGGCCAAAGAAAACAGCTTATTTAAACCTTTTTTTTCTTTTTAAGGGGGAAAAACAGCTCTCCCCCTCTTCTTTTTGGTATGATAAACAAGTAGTTATGTGAGACATAATTAATATT
Source organism: Vachellia pachyceras (assembly GCA_025593235.1). Taxonomy (NCBI): domain Eukaryota; kingdom Viridiplantae; phylum Streptophyta; class Magnoliopsida; order Fabales; family Fabaceae; genus Vachellia; species Vachellia pachyceras. The sequence goes on from JANTPZ010097056.1 coordinate 3,407, forward strand.
AAAAAAAATTGTAGGATGATATTAATGAAATGGATTTAATTGGATCCAACAAGAATTTAATAATTAGTTGGAGATGCTAATGAATAAGGCAACTTAGATAGCCCTAAATTAGGTGACCTATCACCAAACATTTTACACTTGGATATGATGAATCTGAATACACACAAACATGTCACACTCAAATATCGTTATTAATTACCTGCAGGAGGATGTATCCACTTATTCCATCACGGACCAAAAATCTGGAGGTCACCTAATTGCCACCTATTGAGCAAAAATATGTCTGCTCATGATTTTTCAATAGTATTGTTTGACCCATATATATATATATATATAATATTTAACTGTAAAAAATGAAGTAAACAAACTTAATGATAGAATAGGGTTAAAAGGAAAGGAAAATACTCTCAAGTCACAGTTTTTAAAATGCAAAAAAGTTCTTTGAAATCACTACATTATTATGTCATGTTGTTTAATTGTAAATAAATTTATAGTGTGTATTTATCAAAATGCCCTTAATTCAAGAAGAAGAAGCATCCCTCCCCGTGGTCGGTGGACCGTTGACAAGTAAATAATGGCTGTGGCAGGACTTGAACCACTCATTATCAGAAGTCCTAATTATGACCATTGAGCTATTGAATCCACTTGGTTCTGTATCACAAATTTTTATCTGCTATTATAAATTTAGATGATTGGGCTTTGATATATATATATAAATAGTTGTCAATTTATTATGTTGAAGTTAATGTGGCTAAGTGGTTGGTGAGGGAGCTATCAACGTACAAAAAAGTACTAATTACTATTGTTAAAGATACACTCCTATGGTATTATTAATAAAGTTAAGAAAATAAATTTTTTATTATATTATAAGTCACATTAATAATTTATTAATAATTTTTATATAAATCTACAATTTTACCATTTATTTATTCGTATATACTTTATTTTCACATGGTATATCATTAAGTATATTAAATAGGAAATGTTGAAAAATTGTTAAATTATTGAAAGTGCTGTTAATAAAATTTACAAGTAGGGCAACTTATGCAAGCAATGATGTTGCCAACCATTCTAAGGGCTTGTTCGGAAGTTAATCCTAGAATCTATGTTTGGTTACAAAATTTAGGTTTTAACCCAAGACCTAAGTTTTGTCCAAGCACAAAATTTTTTTAAAAAAACTATTTTGATTACAAAATTTCAGTTTGAAACCTATGCCCCGTTTGGTACGCAAAACTGATTTTGATGGAAGTGGAACTGGAAGTGAGATTAAAAGTATATTTGGTATGCTGGAAGAAATGGAGTATTATTTTAATTTAATATTTATATTCATAATGTAAAAAGACTAATATACCCTCATCCAAAACAAAATAGTATCCCTTCAAAACGTAGAGCTACAGTACCCACCCCACCCGCTATCACCGGAAACTGAAACGGATGAGATAGCATCTTGGGTTTTTGGCGTCATAGACGATGAGGAAGATGGCGTCATCGGGGGCGGTATCACGGTAGGAGTCAGCATCATGGGTGAAGAGACGATGTCGTGGGTTTTTGGTGCCATGGATGATGAGGGAGACGACGTCGTTTAAGGCGGCATTGTTCTGGTCGGCAGCGTCGTGGGTTTTTGGTCGTGAATGAAGGAGATGGACGCTGGATGGACGCCATTTGGGTTTTTCGTCTGCAGCGTCATGGGTTTTGTTTGTGGTTGGCGGCATTTTTTTTATCGGCGACGCTGGAGGACGCCGGAGGTTCTACGATGCGGGAGGGAAGTTGAGTTCGACTGGAAAGGGGATGAGGGCATAATGGTCTAGAAATCTCACTTCCATGGAAGTGAGATGAGTTCCATGGGTCTATAGTGCTGGGAAACGGGCTGGCCCGCCCGTTTGGCCCGTTTTTATACGGGCTGCCATTTTGGAAGCTCGAGCCTGTTTAGGCGGGCTGGCCCGCTTTTTTTATTTTTTTATTTTTAAATTTTAAATTTTATTTATTATTTTATTGAAATTTTCTTTTTTAAAAAAAAATACACCAAATTTACATAAAATTTACCAAGTCTATTTGATTTTTCGGAAGAAAAATACAATACATTTCTAAAATATATAATTAACAATGTTTACAATACAAAAACATAATACATAATTAACAATCTCCAAAGTAAGTATGCATTTAAGATGAAATAATAAGGTTTAAAATAATATTTGAAGCTATTGAAAGTTTGAAACATCATCATCTTCCTATTAAAACTATAAAAGGTTTAATTTTTTTAAAAAAATTTTAAAAAAAATTAAAAAAGCGGGTTGGCCCGCCAACCCGCGGGCCAACCCACCCTAACCCGCAGGCCAAATGGGCTCAGCCCGTTTGGCCCGTTTTCGTGCGGGTCCGCGGGCTGAGCCCATATTCCCATCACTATCATCCAACATTTCTTTCAACTTTTTAGTGAGTCTCTATTTATATTTACAAATATAAATAGGCATATACTATTTTATTGTTAACCAGTATTATTAAATCATATCTAAGTATTTTTGAATTTAATTGAGGGTGTGTGACTCTTCTAAAAAGCCTCTTAAGTTTAAACAAATTCAAAAATATAAAATCCCATATTTAATTCCTCGTAATCCATTTTATTAGTACCAACCACTGTAGATAGTTTCTATAGTATGCATTGATACACATTTGATTTTCATCTTATAAATACAAGCACATCATCAATTGATCTTCTGCTCGCACCCTCAATATTTTTATGATTTTAGGAGGTAAGCATTTGTTTTATTTTGGTTTCATTATTCAAACAAATATAATAATAATATGTTTTGTAATTTTTTTAATTGCCTAGACAAATTTTTTAGTCTGACATATTTTTAGAATTTATCATTTATTTTTTAAACAATAAATTGATTCCTAAAAAAATAAGGTCCCTTAATCTCCGAAGTCATTCGTGAAGCAAAATCTAAGATAACACGTCGTTACTAAATAATAACGATATAAATCCGTATTTATATGTACATCCTAAATTCTTAATCTCCAAAAGGACAACCTTTTGCATTAATACTAAAAATCGAAGTACTAAAAGGTCATAAAATGATTGGTATAGAAGAATTTCTTGTTAAAATAAATTATCTTTAAAAGAGCACGTCTAATCCTATCTACATACTATTAGGTATGGGAACAGACTAATTCTAATAACTAACATTATTCTCATTGTGAGTTTTTTTATAAAATTAATTAATGTTTTTTTTTGCAATACAAAGGCAAGCCAAGGCTTGTAAAAAGACATCCTAGTCAAACCTAAACAAAAACCATCTACACGAGAGATAACACCTCATTTCCTATCAGTTGTTGACATTCTAAAGGAGGTGGCGGAACTATTTCAACGCTAAAGTTCCCACCTTACCCTTGTCGGGCCATATAATCTGCACAAGAAATCAACTCCCTGCTAGTATGATATATTTGAACATCCCAATTATCAAACAACAAGTCTTTAGCACTCACTATAAGATCTCTTAACGGATGGTCTGATGAGCCATCTCTCATAAGGCAATTGAAAGCCTCCAATGAATCAGTATAGACAACCACCTTGTGGAAACCATATTGTTTGGCCACTTTTAGTCATGTCTGAATGGCATATACCTCCTCCTCTAGCACTGAGGATAGCCCAATGAACCTGTGGAACCCCATTAGCCACCGCCATGCTTCGCCTCTGATTGTTCCCTCACATGCAGCTGAACCCCGATCCCATACTGAACCATCAACATCAACATGTACCACACCTCTTGGAGGAGGAGTCCAGCTACTCTCCTGACGAATTGCTGACTGGAACACTCGGTTTCCCAAATGATTATGGATAGCAAATTCCATTAAAGAAAATGAACACCTATGAAGGAGTTCTCTGGATGTTGCTTTACATCCCTGGAACACATAGGTACAACAGTCCGTCCATAGTAACCAATAGATTAGCCCAAAGACTCTAGTCCATGTGTAGTCTCCATATCGCCCTGTACAGGGATTATGTCTACGATTCCAATTAAGCCAAACCTGTAAATTACCAGAAAAGAATCTCGACAAAAAGTTAGGTTTTAACACATGAATCCACACATCCTTCGCTTTATGGCAATCACGAAGGACGTGCAAGACACTCTCCTCACAATTACATTGAAAAGGACAATCACTTGTGGATGACAATCCACTCTTAGCTCTGAGTGAATTTGTAACAATTCTCTCGTGGGCCACTTGCCACATGAACAATTTAATTTTCTCAGGAAGTTACCATCTCCAAATCTGCTACTAGAAGGAATCAGCTACCGTATCCTTTCTTTTAGAAATAAAATCATAAGCACTCTTAACAGAAAAACAAGTGTTCGTTGCAAGCCTCCATGAAAATCTGTCAGGAAGATTACTCCCCAGTGGTCTCACCCTAGTTATAAGCTTGATGATTCCCTCCGGAAGAATATTTCTCCATTTACTTACATCCGATTCCCCATTTATCAACACATGATCTCGTACCTTATCCGTGACACATAAGTGTTGTGGGTGATGAACATAATAAATGAGAGGCTTATCCAGAGGTAACCAGCGGTCCCACCAAAAGCTTGTGGATTCACCACTATTCACTTCCTCCCTACTCCTTCCATGAAAAGATCCCAAACCTTGACAATAGATTTCCAAGTTAGGGATGAATGACGCTTGTAGACGATGGTTGGTATCTCATGCTCGCCCTTACTATACTTTGCTAACAAGCATTGCACCCAAAGAGCCTCCTTCTTGGTTAAGATCGCCCAACATAATTTCATTATGAACGCTTTATTCTGAGTCTTCAAATCCTTGATCCCTAACCCACCTTGATCCTTACTTTGGGTTATCTTATCCCAAGCAAGGAGGTGCATTCTCCTGCTCTCATCCTATTGAGACCACAAGAATCTCCTGCTTATCTTCTCAATCTCCTTCAACACCCCATCTGGGAGAAATATAGATTGCATTTGATAGATAGGAATAGACGATAGCACTGATTTGATTAAGACAGATCGGCCGGCCATATTTAAAAATCTCCCTTTCCATGAAGATGAGACTATTCACTTTTTGAATAATTGGAAAGTAAATACTATTAGTAACTCGGGAATGAATTAGATGAACTCCCAGATATTTCCCAAGATTGCCTGTAAGACCAATCCTGAGGACCTGGCTCAATTCAAGGGCTTCGTTATGATGAACATTCCTTGAGCAGAACATCTTGGATTTACTTAAATTAATCCTATGCCCGGACACAGCACAAAAATTGCTCATAACTTCTTTCAACTCATTCATCTGCTCTATTGAAGCCTCCGAGAATAAGAAAAGATCATCTGCAAAGAGCAAATGAGAGATGAAAGGACCACCCCTTCTGAAAGCAAAAGGTTTCCATCTCTTAACATTACACTCGTTCTTGATTACATGCCCCAGACGTTCCATGCATAAAACGAAAATATAAGGGCTCAAAGGATCACCTTGTCTAACCCCCCTTAAAGGCATAAAATAAGAACTCTTATCCCCATTCCAAACTACCAACATAGAGCAAGAGGAAATACACTGCATCATCAATTCAATTATCTGAGGATTCATGCACAATCTACTCAAAGTATCTCTAATAAATCCTCAATCAAGACGGTCATAAGCCTTCTCCATATCCACTTTAACTGCAACATATCCTTTGTTCCTACTTCGCATTCTCATGGAGTGAATCACCTCCTGAGCAATGATAATGTTGTTACAGCTGGATCTATTTGCTATGAAGCTACACTGCTCTTGCCCAATTAGTTTACCCATCAAAGGTCTAAGTCTATTGGCAAGAATTTTAGTGATGATCTTGAAGCTCACATTGCAAAGAGAAATAGGACGCAAGTCTCTAAGGGACAAAGGTTGATCAATCTTCGGGATTAGGACCAATTTAGTTTCATTTAGGATTCTAACTTTACTTGGATCTTGGAAAATCTCCTCAACCAGAGTATAAATTTTATTCCCAACTTTAAGCCATTGACTCTGGAAAAAGTGAGCAGTTAACCCATCAAGACCTGGTGCTTTAAAAGCCCCGATAGTAAAAGCCGCATTCTTAATTTCAGTCCTATCCATATCTCGATCCAACCAGAGAATCTCCCTTGGTATAAGATCAGGGAAATTTGAAAAGTAATCTTCGGACCTAGCAATTAATGGGTCTCTAGTATATAATTTTTGAAAATAATCAAGAGCCATTTGTTTCAGCTGCTCATGATCTTCAACCCAATTCCCATTATCATCCTTGAGAGCTTCAATATGACGTTTTTTTTTGAACTTCACAACAGCATGGAAAAATCTAGTGTTCTAGTCACCCCACTTTAGCCATTTGCATCTCGATCGTTGGTACCACATCAACTCTTCCTGATCCTATCTATACCTTCAATTCTACGAAGAAGCATAGATTTTTTGCTTAACAAATTCCCAAAATATTTCTTATTCCATTCTGATGCCATCTGCTTAAAAACCTTCAGACCCTCATTCCAATTCTTATTCTCCCAAGATATGTCAATCAATTCGTCAAAACCATCGTCCATACTCCAAGCAGCCTGGTAAATAAAATCACACTTTTTATGAATTATCTTCATCTCCAGCCTTGTTTTCACCACCACCACTCTATGGTCTGATTTAAATTTTAATTGATGGTTGATCTTAAAATGAGGGTAAGATTCCAACCACGCAAAATTAGTGAAAACACAATCAAGTCTTTCTTTTAGATCTTGCTGTTCCCAAGTAAACCTCTCTCCTTGAAAGGAGCTTCTATAAAGCCTGAAAAATTAATACAATCTCTAAACTGCTTGATGGAGGGCCACAAAAGACATGCCCCTCAATTTATCACTAGGAGACAAGTATGAGTTGAAGTCACCCCACTACTACAGAATATAGTTTTTACTACTGAAATTCGCGTCCTTTTTTTGAAAAAGGGAGTAAAAAATGAAGGCATTGGCATTTTTGTAACTATGTGATGAGATAAGCTCACTTTTGGCTCCCTATACTGGGGATAGGACGCCAAAGGTACCTGAGTGTAGGGCGCCAAAGGGTGGGGCTTTGGTGCCCTACCACCAGAGTAGGGCACCAAAGGTGGG
>JANTPZ010097058.1:0-14389 GCA_025593235.1 Vachellia pachyceras
AATAGGAGGTGTCACACTAGCACATAAATTTGGTGGCATTATTAGGATTCTGCATTGAAGAGCAAGATAAACTACTTATTTATAAATATGTTCCCAACAGAAGTCTTGATTACTTTATATTTGGTTTGTCTCTTCTAAACCCATGTAAAATAGTGAATTTACTAGGTTTCTTTTTGTTCTGTTTTAGAGTTAATTCTCTCAAACTAGGATTATTTTCATATATTTTGTCGCTTTAGTCACTTGCAACAAATTTACATAGGCTCCCAAAATGGCATGCTATTTGATTGGAAGGAGTGTACAAAATCATAATAGGAGTTGCTCGAGGAATTATTTATCTTTATAAATATTTTTGCCAAAAAATCGTACATCAAGATCTCAAATCTACCAACATTTTGTTGGACAATGAAATGAATCCAAATTTTTTTTATTATGGCCTAACTAGGATGGTTGCTATCAATTGCCTCCTTTCTATCTCGTTTTTCGCCTGCGTCAACCTTTTACTCTTATTTTTATAGGCAACAAGTAGGGTTTACTCTCATTAATGCATATTTTTTTTGTAATTTTCATTTTTAATTTTTTTTCTACTGATGAAATTACATAATTTGAAACGAATTAACATAACTGAGGGATTTTTAATAATTTTCTTTTTTTCTTGATGAGCATAATCTAGACCAATCATCATCAACGAATAATTTATTTTATTATTATTATTATTATTATTATTATTATTATTATTATTATTATTACTTCTTTTCTACCTTAATGGCATTCCTTAATCAATGAGGCAATCATCATAAATGTGATTTTTCTTGCTCAAAGACTTTCCTCAATTGCACAAGCCAATACTCCAAAAACTGTTGCAACGAAAACTTTCCAAAATTTCAATTGCAAGCCAATCACCATTAATGACATTTTTCCAAATTGCAAGAAAGAATCAAGAAGGATTTTTTATATCAATTTCATTTTTAATTATTTTCTTTGGGGTCAAGATGGAATAAAGTATTTACAAAAAATAAAATTCAACATTCACAATATTTATTTATAGTTATATCAAGACAAATAGACACCATAGATCATGATATAGACCATGAAAAATGATCAAATTTTCATGTTATTATCAAAATGCTTATTTCAAGCCATTATGTAAACTTGCTTTCAATGGCAAGTAAGAAATCATACACTCAATTTTTTTAATTATCGAAAATAACAAAATGAAACAATTTCATGAGTCCTGTAACTAATATCTCATGTGATTACCTTTATCAACATAAAATATTGGAGGAAAAATTGTATTAAAAATTAATCTCATCAGCATATTTTAAAATCAAACAACTTGTTTATATAAAGACAAGTTGTTTGATTTTAAAGTGAGTGTTAGTTGGGATGAAGCAACATGATCACAGTTGAGTTTGTTGCCGCTTGGCCTATAAAATACAAGTCTTAATTATTCTATAAATTAAAGCTACATCGTGCAAATAGAAAATATACGGTACATCCATCACAGAAAATATAATTACTGCAAATAAAAATCTCATGGGAGATAAATATAATTATTCTATAAATTAAAGCTACATCGTGCAAATAGAATATCTTATATGAAAACATGAAAATACATCATACTTTGGTTAGAGGCTCGTATTATGAAACTAAGGAAAAGGAAGACAAGAAAAAAGAGAGAACTAGAGAATAAGAGCAAAGAACTCTTACACACTATCCATTATTGAATATGTGAGGGATGCCTTCTTTTACTTTACAATATCAGGCATGGGCGGACCTATGTGTTTACTGGTGGGTGCAGCCGCACCCCCTGACTTCCAGAAAATTAGGTATATATTAGTGTTATGTGATTTATTTTGCACCCACTCATTTGTTAATTTTGAACCCACTGAATTTTTGCTCAAATTATTTTCAAAAGATATTAAGAATAAGTCTCACTTATCTTCTCAAAAAATAGTTTGCACCCCCTGAGTCAGGATCATGAGTCCGCCACTGATATCAGGTAAATCAATTCTATAATTATACGACATACTATAAGGGTATACGAGATCATATAGATTATAGGGAGATATAAATACCCACAAAATATTCATAAAAAATTATTATTCTATTTTATTGCATGGATTGAAGTAAGAACAAAAATTAAAATTTTATTTTCAATTTTAAACAAAGTTAATGATATAACTATAATATTGCCTTATTTTGTTTTAATGAGGTGATTAAATATGTATTATAATCTAGGATGGGAGAAACTCATATATAGAGTGTTTAACGTAAAATGAAAAGGTTCCACATTTATATATGTAGATAAAAATCATACGAGATAATCACTCTAAATAATATGTAATTTATTCATGAATAACAAAATCATGAGACCATTATTATCACACTCATAAGTTGATTGGTTGAGTCAATCTAATTCACAATTCTATTCGTAGAAACATCTTTTTTCAACTAAGAGTGTGTGTGTGTGTGTGTGTGTTACAAGATGAGATCCTTTGTTCTCTTCATAAATAAACAACATTTTCAACCAAAAAAAAAAAACTTTTTCTTGGCGCCCCTCCAAGATGAGATCCTCTGTTCTCTTCATAAATAGAAAGGAAGACAATAAAAAATGGTGTGAACTCCCCCAAGAAAAAGTAGCGGTGAGTGATGAAGGGTGGCTTTTTTTATTTCTTATCTATTTATTATTTTTTATTAATTTGAATCATTTTCAAAGACCATTAATTCAGTTATCAGAAAAGGATCATAAAGGCGGAGGGGAGTAAAATTCAGTCATCATAGAAATTTAAGGAATAAAAGTGTCAAAATGAATTATTCTTTCAGAGCATATAAAGATAAATTATTTAGTTCCTGCGTTTCTCTTGGTCAATGTCAACAAGTAATTGAGTGACTGAGTGAGAGAGAGAGAGAGATTTGCCTTCCAAAGAATACATGCAAATACAAATTCAGGGTAGAGATACTTTGATTTTGGCCAACACCAACAAAAGCCTTTGGCTCTTAGCTGAGAACATGTTCACACGTAGCTTTAGACAACCCTCCATCTCATTCATTCCGGTGCTTTGTACTATATCGTTTTTTAGGAGTTTTAGTTTTAATATATTCCCACGTTCCCTATATTATAGAAGAATTTAACCTATAATATAAGTTATTTAGAGGGTTATTGGGTTTTGGAATGACCCTTGTGGCTTCACTAGGATAACTTTGAATGGATTGAATAATTGCGAAATTTACCTTGACTTAAGCTTGCTTTAATTTGAAAATTGCAGCATTATGGGCTCATGAGTCATGATGTTTAACGATTTACTTTGGTAAATTCTTGTTGGCTAATTGCTTATGGTATTTTGGACAGGTGTTAAGACTTTATAATGGATAGTTTGAATTGACTTTGTTTGTAGTTTTAGGTGGGATCTGATGGATTTTATAAGTTAATACAATTTGTAAACTTTTAGGCCTCAGCTATATCACCCCAAGCTTTGTTAAGGTCCTATTTAATAGTTGATAATGATAAGTTTCAATGTAGAAACATGATGGCACATTTGGTCTGGGAATGACCCATGTGGATTCACTAGAATGACTTTGAATGGTTGAATGATTGCGAAATTTGCCTTGACTTGACCTAATCTTGCATTGTTTGAAAATTATAGCATTATGGGCTCATGAATCATGATTTTTAACTATTCATTTTGGTAAATTCTAGTTAGCTATTTGATTATGGTATTTTGGAATAGTGTTGAGACTTTATAATGGGTAATTTGAATTGACTTTGTTTGTAGTTGTAGATGGGATCTAATGAATTGTATTGGTTAAATTGTAAACTTTTAGGACTCGACTATATTACCCCAAGCTGTGTTAGGGTCCTATTTATAGTAGATAATGATAAGTTTCATTGTAAAAAATGATACTACTTGTCCTAGAAACTTTTTGATAATTAAGTCCATTCTTTTAAACTTCATAATAATTTCCCTAAGAAAATAAGCATTTAAGAGAAGAATCCTCCCCAAATTTTCTTATAAAAAGAAGGATGGAATATTATTTGCCGTATGAGAAGCTCCTAAATCACACGGATCAAGTCCTTTTCAATAAACATGGAGAAAAGAACGCTTTACAGAATAATATACTCTCTGGAGTTCTAATGTAGATGCTGGTTAACAAGTTTACATTAAGACTAAATTTAATACCTCAAATCATTGTCTCTTAAAGTTATCAGCTTTTCTCAAAATACCTATATTGACATGTATATGTTAAAATATTTTTTATCCTGATAGTTTCTATGCAAATTATTAAAGAGAATATTTTAGAAGAAGTAACACACATTTTTTCTCATAAGTAACACAACTACTCCTTTGGTCCTTAACATAAAACCTACTTAACTAATTTTATTAAATTAAGTAAGTCAATTAAATTAGTTGATATGAAACACTCTAACCATCTTCCAGAATTCCTCCTTATCTCTCTATCTCTTACTTGATAATTGTTAAGGGAGTACTGATATGGGCATTTTGAAAAATTGATAAATATAGGAAATAGATAGTATATTTAGGATCAAGATAAGCTCACCAGTTAGGTCCTAATGGCTTGATTATTAGATAGAGAGCCATAATTAATTTAGTTAGGGGAATATTTAACATCGTGCTCGATGCCGGTATGTATATATTCTTCTTCTTCTCATTCTTTTTAATATACAAAGGAAAATTTATAATATATACACTCCTCTAGTTCTATTTATAAAGGAGAGAAAGAACGTTTTATTTAATCCTATTTATAAATTATCTCATTAAATTTTTTTAGTAAATGTACAATTTTACCCATTATTTATTATAGATAACTTTACTCATATGTGATATAGTGGATATTAAGTAATGATGAAGTTTAAAAATTGTTGAATTTTAATAGTATTAATGAGGTTTAAAGTTTTCTTAATTTGTATAAATCATTCTGAAAGTCACTAAATCAGATGAGAGGAGTATGTACGTTCTAATCTTACAAGCAGAACAATGATCCATTAAAGAAAACGATGAAAAAAATCCCATCACATTCGCAAAGTCATGAATATTCTCAAAGTCAATCTAAAGGTCTAAAATGACCCTCTTTATACCAATTCACGTTTTATAGAAGTCATGAATATTTTCAAATTTTATGTAATGTACGAGAAAAACATGTACAGAAGTTTATGCGTTTATTCGATTAATCGGATTACCTTATAGAGGCATTGGAATCGGATCCCTCGTCGAATCATTCAAGAACCTATATAATTCAAGGCTTAGTGGTTGAGTCATAATTGGATCAGAGTCTTTTTTTTCCATGATAATTGAATTAGAGTCAATCTGTTCATAATTAAAATAATATAATGTAATTAAAATAGTAAATATATTCATATATAAGGCATTAATTTATTAGTCAATGGAACATTCATGAATAAATTACACATAATTCAACCAAAAGGAAGTGTTACTAAATGACAAATATGATCGATTCCTATTTGTCTGTTTTTTAACTCAAAACAACGTTGTTTCAATTTCAGTAGGGCAGAGAAAAAAATATAAAACCTGAGCTGATTAATCCTTTCAAAACTCTTAACCAAACCAGCCAAGGGATTAATATCACCGTTTCCTTGGTCTAAACAACCTATTCAGGTTGGTTTTTTTTTTCCTTTTTATGTGTTAGGAAATTTCGTCTTATAAAAAGGAATCAAACGGCATGTGCATGTGTTGATTATGGGCTCGTTTTGGAAATGCAACAAAGAGTACTTTTACGCAAGTCGAGATAAATATGTGAAAGAGATTATCTCGTTTTGCAAAAAAAATATTGTTGAATGTGTGTTTGGGCCCTTCAAACGTTGAACCAAATAGGTTCTATATCTACTAAAATCATAGATTTGTAAATCTCTTCAAGATAAATTATACATGTATAATCAAACAAAACACTTCTGCAAAAGCATAAATATGATGGATTCTTATATTTCTGTTTTTTAAACTCGTAATGGTGTTTTTTAGACTCGGTAAGGAAAGAAAAAATATTCAAGCTGATCCATCCAAAGCTCATGATATTAGTTCGCCGATTCATTGGTCTAATCAGCCTACTTGCATTAGATTTTGATTCGAAGATTTTGTTTCCTTTTTTGTGTGTATTAGAAAAGTTTGTCTTACAAAAAAGAAGCAAGGAAGTATGAACGTGTGTGTGTGTGTATAGAGAGAGAGAGAGATTGTGTGCGTATTTATATATTAAAACTGTAGACTTGCAAATCACTCGTTAAGATCGAATATACTGCATCGACCATTTTATTCATTATACTTACAGGCATCCTTAGGCCCTTAATTATTACATCACTCCTTCATAACCTAGCTAGCTAGTAAGGCTTTTGTCCATTGTAATTTCCAGGAGGATCATAGTTACAGCCAATGAAAGTTCCTCCATTATCACATGTCACCTTGGCACATCCAAGACGAACCGAATCCTTCCACACCACCTGAGTATAGTGCAAGCACTCTTGTCCGCCGGTGCATGAGTTGCTGTCGTAGTCGTAGTACGCCTTCTCATCCACCCACATCTTCACGGCGTCGGCTCCGCTCATGTCGCCCGAGCTCCATGCGATGTTCTCACCGTACTGACCGCCAGAGTGGACCAGCTGGCAGTCAGCCTTGCGTTGGTTAGCATAGTTCTGTGCATAAGCAGCCACAGTATCATCCCAAGCTATGTTTGGAACATTCACTTGTGATCTTGCTGCATTGTGGGCATCCACATAGTCTTGTTGTGAATCCTGAGAATGGGCTATGTGGGCAAAGAGAATGAAGAAGAAGAAGAAGAAGAAGACGAAGAAAGAAAATGGAAACTTGGATGGTAACTCCATTATTGTGTAATGTAGTGTTTGATGAAGAAAAATGGGAGGCCTTGAGGAGGAATTTATAGGGATTTCACGTGGAAAATTAATACGTGTAGTCCATGTAATGGGAGAGAAAGAGACTGGTAGAAAAATATAAGAAGAAAGTTCCGTCACAAAATGCTCGAGAAGTAATATTGTACATAGTATATGAAATTACATAAAAGAATTATTTACAATGATTTTCATTGATGTTAAGAATAAAAATTGGAGTTGCCCAGCCAAAAAGAGTATAAAAATTGGATGTGATGTATTGATTATTTACATTTATTTATTAATTTTTTTTACTAACGATATGATATAAGTACAACCAAATAATTCAAATTTAAGTATTAATATTTTAATTATAAATGCACACATACAAGAATATCATTTATTTTGTAATTAGTTGATTATCATGAGAAACATAACTCATCAAGAGTAAATGGCTTTCATGTGCAAATGGTATATAATAAATTATACTAATCTAAATACTAATCATATATATGATTAAAATTGCTGTATACTAATTTTTAGCTCATTCACAATGATTCTCTCTGATAAGGCGTCAAAGCTTCGGTTGTTGGCAAAGGTAACTAGTGGCCAGTGGTGTGGATGGAGTTTCTTTTTACAAAAGGGTGACTATTACATTTTGAGGGACCATTTTATTATTTGATAACTTCAATGGATTTTACAGATATTTTTCCTTTTTTATTGGTTTATTGGGAAAATTAATATGTTGTTATAGTTTTAGCTTAATTTTAACCAAGTCCGTGTAGGTTCATTCACAAAAAAAAAAAGTCATTTAGCGATGAAAAATCTATCACTAAATGGCTATTTTCTATCAGAAATTTCCATTTAGTGACGGAAAATATTTGCGACACTCATTTTAGCAACGAAAACAGTCATTTAGCGACGGAAAATGTCATTTTTTTAGTAGTGATTTTGCTTTTTATTGATTTCTAGCACAGTTCTCTCAATTGTAGGCGTTAATATAATTCTTATGCTCATAATATGCTAATAAGAGCTATCGAGGCTACTGACTAAGCAACATGTAAGTTGCCACAAATAAAAAGTATTATGCTTAAAATCATCTTCAAGCATTATATATAATTTGCAATATGGTTGATTATGATTTTATTTAGATTCGTATCATAAAATTATCTTGATGCATGTATACTAAGTGAAAGCCGTGTCATCAGTTACTAATTTCATTTCTTTTGTATATTAACACATTATTATATGGACTATAAGAGCTCTATAAAAAAAGAAAAATCTACCAAAACATAATCAAACACATAATAAAATTATATGGACTTAAGTATTACATTTTTTTATAAAAAGATACCCAATTTAATTATTTACCCCGTTCAGAGAAACCACAACTAAGTTTACGTAATCAATGGATATAGTTTAACACACAAATGCACACATTCCTTTCTATCCTAAATATAAAATTTATTTACCTAATTTGATTGGATTAATATTGTCAGTACATTAGTTAATATATATGACATAAATTAGTTTTCTATAATATCATAATCAACTTTCTTAATTCCTCCTACTTAATTATTGCAGAAGAAGCATCGATTGAGATAATTTGAGAAAAATGATAAAATTAATAAATATATCTTGCGTCTGTAATCAATATCAACTCCCTAATTAGATTTTACATTAAAAATCAGAGTGAGTGTGTGTGTGTGTGTGTGTGTGTATTTGAGAGGTAAGGAGAATCAAGTCTTACATTTACATTTGGAATAAAAATAGCCATAAACTATATATATATATATATATAAGATATATAGGATGAGAGGAAGTATTATTATGTACAGAAAACCGACCACCATTTTGGTCGGTCATCATATCAAGTGACTTACTGGACAAACTACTCTATGCGCTTAAGTTTATGGTGATAAATAAAATGGATGAGACATTTGTGTTAATTGATTGACTCAGGCAACTACTAATATCAATATGTAAAAACAAAAATATAATAATGTAGTTACGGAGTCTAATGAACGACACACCTTGTTCCCTATGATTTGCTATAAATTTAATGCAACATCCAATTCTAAATCTAATAACTATTAGACGGCTTAACTTTTATTTTAAATATAAAATTTTTAGTTAATTTTATTTTTTAAATTTATATTTTCTCCGATCCTTATTATAAATATTCTATAAACTGATGAAGTTAGTGAAGATTAGTTATTTCTTGTAAAATATAAAAAAAATACCTAAAGAAAAGTCATTAGTAGAGAAGTTAGTTTGGTTAATTAGCTAGAAAGCTTTATATAATTATACTTAGGTATATATGTGAAAAAATACTTTAAATAAAAACATGTTATATTATGAAATATATTGGGGGTGCTTATAATTGGAACCGGTTACCCTACCAAGCATTTTGCTTAGTAGGGAGAACTAATTAGATCAGGACCATCTAAATCTAATTTGAATGATTTAAATTTAATTTCTTAAAAGTATAGTTTTCAAAAAAAAATTATTGCAATAGATATAAAGCTAAAATAAAACAATCTTTTAAATATTATTTTTCAAAAAATAATTTTTTTTAAAAAATAAATATGAACAATCAAAATCAAATATGACTTTTCTCACTAAGCATTAAATGATTAGCAGGATATAAAAAATGAAAAGAAGGAAGTATGAAACTTCGCCAAAGATATAATCATTCAATGAAAGGGAAACGAACGTGTAAGAAAGGGCGAATGTGTGTAACACAATTGTGTTTTCCTCACTCAAATGTTCCAACCATTCATTATTGTCTAGTTGATATTAATGAAAGGTATCGATTTTATATTATATTTTCTTAATAAATTAATAATGTTGTTCTCAAACAGAGGCTTACATCGTAACAATTTTCGCATTTTTCAATTAGTGCACTTCTCAAAATTCAAATTTGTATTTCCTCTTTATGCAAGTGAAGTATATCACCACCTCAACTAACAACTTATTGGTATTTTTTATTGTATTTTGATATATTGCAAAAGAAACAAAAAATATATGTTTGATGCACAAAAACCCAACTCAAACTGGCAAAAAAATATCATGGATTTGCAATTGAAAAAAAAAAGTTGAAATTCAGGAACAAAAAATTCTGAGAACCAAAATTTATGATGGACCCACTTATACCACCCCAATTTCTTAGGTTTTTTTAGTAGGGTGTGAGATATTATGTATTTTAATATATTAAATATTAATTAATATTATTTTAAATGCAATCAAACAAAGGCTTCTTTTATATGCGAGTTATTAGTTGAACAAAAGATTTGAAGCCTTGGACCACCTGTGTGTGTGTGTGTAACACACATACATAAAGAAAGGAAAAGACTATTAGTTGCATCATATGAACGACGTACACGCTGGGATTTATTTTTCCTTGATTAATGCCTTCAATCATGGTCCTTCTTGCCAGAGAAATTTGGCAATGGCTCATTTTGATTTAGTCTGAACCTCAAACTTTTCTGTCAAGGGGCTAGCCCGAATAAATTACTATATCTTATTTTTTTTATATAATTAGATAATCACTACCAAAAATGCTATTTAGAGACGGAAAATCTGTCGCTAAATGGCTATTTTCCGTCGCTAAAACGAAGGTAGCTAATATTTTCCGTCGCTAAATGGAAATTTTCTGATAGAAAATAGCTATTTTGCAATAGATTTTTCCGTCGCTAAATGTTATTTTTCTAGTAGTGATTATCTAATTGAGTCAGATTTAAGCATGGTTAAACTTAGTTAATGGCATCTTTTTCAAAGGTAATTTTTGCATTCATACGAACTCAAACCCTATAAAAGTTTCCTGGTCATTCTACTATTGTCTGGTAAGTCATTCTATCATATGTTCTTCGTCAACACATTTACGCAAATGGAGATGCTTTGTTTTCTACTCCAACTACAAGAAACCAAGTTTTCAACATGTTCACACGTATAAAAGTTAGGGGGAATGTCACCATGAAACCAAAAGATTCCAAAATTTTAGTAAAAGACCAAGATCTTAAGTAATCTAAGGCAATATGCAAAAAAAAAAAAAGTAATCTAATGCAAAAATAAAATGACTTATTTGCCGTTGACCTACATTTTTATACTGATAGGTAGGCTGCACAAAGATCGGGTCGAGTTGTCTATAAAAAAAAAAAAAAGATCGGGTCGAGTTAGACATCAAACCGAAGTTTGATATAAAAAAGGACCTGCTACACTTTTTGGTCCAAGGACCGATTTGGTCTTATTCGGCTCAATACCAGAACCGGGTTGGGCATGGGCAAACTTTTCAATTATTTATATTTTGACCAAAGGAAGGATCAGGCTATTGGGCTTGGGCATGGATCAGGCTATTTACCAAGAATACACAAGCCCAATATCAGTTCCATCAAAAAAGAATATTCCATAAAATTCAATACTAGTTTTAACTGCACCAACATGTCTTCCTTATATGGTTATTTAAAGGGAAAAGTATTTCTAACAACTCAAGTAAGTATAATTAATTTCAACGACCAAACTTACCATCTAGTTTTAGAAAGAACTACCAAAATTTGGATAAAAGTATGCTATTACCTATAACAAAATAACTAAATTGAAAATTTTAATTTAGAGAATTTTTTTCTATAATAGTGAATATCCTAATTTCAAAATATAAGTCCTTAACTGTGACTTATCCAAAAATTTGTGAAAGAAAATACACATATATGCTTGAACATGCAAAAGAATATTAAAGCTAATAACTATTTAATATTTGGTATTACTGACTAATTTATATTTAAACATTATTAGGTTCAAATAGATTAAGGCCTCTTAACATGACTATTTTATTTCTCTAATATTCAATTTTATCTATGTAGCGTTGAGTTGCTTTTATTTCACTTAACTAGTGTAATTTAATACTCCGTTCTATTTTTAGGAGCTATTTGAGACACTTGAGTTAACTCTAAATATAATATCTCTATTTACTTTACTTTAAAATTTATAAACTTTTTCCTTCAAACTATCCATATGGATTATACATATATGAGCTTTTCATCAATGGGAGCAATGGTTAAAATGGCAATTTAGGGATTCCAACACATATTTATTACAAAGAATCAACTTGACTAATTTTTTTATTATTTATAAATTAATTATCTAACTTCTATGTTTAGAAACGGAGAAAATACCTAATTTTATTGGCTCATTTTAAAATAGATATACCTACCATCAACGAAACAACAAGACTACTGGTTGTGTATCATTTTCATGCATATCAAACTAATTTAACGCAACTAATTAACCAAACATTCACCTAACAAAACAAAGTACATATACCGATATAATAATATACACGTAATTGTTTGCAACTGAATATTTATTTATTTAAAATGTATTGTCTTTTGGGTTTCTTTTTACAGTTTTTGGTCATTCCTTGGTCTGTTCACTTCATCTGGAAATGAACCATTTCCAGCTGCTTCAAATTAATAAAAAGTTGCTTCTTCCATCACGTTGATGACAGAGTGTGTGTTTGAGAATCCGTTAGAAGAGAGGAGTTTATGGATTCCAAAAAGAATTTATGGAATCCAAGAAGAATTTATAGATTTTGAGATGTTTTTTATGAATTTCAAGATACTTTTTACAGATTTTAAAATGTTTTTTGTCTTGACTTAGGTGCATCGTTGGGGGAAAGATTTCCCAAACATATAATCAAAGACATATATAGCCTTTACCAACACTCAAAGAATTCTATAGTTCACGTTTGATGTTAATGGCTCAGTGCATGTTTGATGTTAAAAACATAAGTGATTTTTTAAATATTTTATGACAGTGATTTATTGGGTTGACATTTTATGAAAAGCAGAAAATATATTATTTTTTCTATTTAGTAATCCTTCGAGTCACTATTAAATATAGGTGCAATATAAAGGGTTAACTTTAGATATAAGGCCTCGATTTTTTTCCCAAATTTTCCATTAAGATATCATTTTCAATGCACATAATCAAATAAAGTAGTCTAGGAACGCTCATATATGTTTGTTACATATAACTAATTATTTAAATCTTATATGTTAAGAATCGGAGATAATAATTTTTAAGTTTCATGACATTGTAAGCATCTCTATTCATACATGATTTATTGTCTGGGAAAAAAAAGAGGATTTATTATTCGGTTACTTTTAACTTCTATGATATCTCCATGCTTGTGTCATCATAATTTTATAGCAGTGTCTCTCATCTACCTCTCCGTTATTTTTAGAAGCTATCGAGGTAGCTTCTAAAAATAATCGTAAATTTATCTTTTTCTTCGGATTCAGATTATTTTTAAAAGCTCTTACAAACATGATAAAAAAATTTAAAAGTTAGAAAGGGGCATGTGTGTGTGTGTGTGTGACAAAAGCTTAAACAAATAAGTCTTTGGTTGGCGATATTATCTATAGATAATATCTATAATTTAAAGACAGTTTCATAATGAGACTTGGTTTTTATTTTGGATCATTTTTTTCCTTTTAGATAAGAAAGCTCTAGATATTTAATTAAACAACTAATAATATTTAAACAATTATATCATACAAATCAGGATGAGGAAATGACGAGCGGATCTTTAGTCGCCTTAGATCCGTGTCAATAATAATTTTACTGAATTAATGTAATATAGCACAAATCCGGGTCGTGTTCACTTTGAGGAGCCGAAAATGAAATTAATTCCTAATAATTGAATGCGAGTAACCTAAACTGAAATTAAAATGCTTCTTTTTTGGCTTTTTTAATAAAAATAATTGAAAATGAATTTTGATAATAGAAATAGAAAATGAGACACACGAATAAACGATGATAATAATCAATCCTCCAATTCAACAACGTGGGCAATCATCACTTCAATAGATATAGGAGTTAAAATAATGAATTAAAGAATTATAATTAAGCTTTTAATCCAACAACCGAGCCACCTCGAATTGTCACAAAATATTTTCTAAACTTCCAATTTACTAACTGCCACCAGAATAGTAAAGAAGAATTAAGGATAATAAAACCACTGCTTAATTGTAACTCTAAAATTCAAATGAAAGAATTAAAGTTAGTAAAAGATTATTTGATCCACGATTCTAAGCCACCTTAAAAAATCACAAAATGTTAACTCTAAAATCAATATAAACGTCATACCAGAATATTATAATTGAAATCAAAGTTAAATCATCCCAATATCAATTGCTAAACAATAATTCAGTCACAATAATCTTCAAAATAAATCCTATGAAACAATAGAAATTGTTCCAACAATTAGAAAAACTATCCTAAGACCGAGGAATTGTTGAACAATTATTGGAAAGGAAATTAAAGTAATTAAAAGCTCCCCTTTGAAGAATCAAGCTCCTGCCATTGTTGTTGAATCAGAGAATTATGAGATTAGACAAGAATTGCCATCAAGGATTCTGCCCAGGTGGCGTCTGTAAGTAGTGCTGGTAAAGCGGGTCAGCCCGCGGGTTGCGGGCTGGCCCGCTCGGTTTGGCGGGCTGGGCGGGCCAGCCCGCCACCAGCCGCCAGGTGGCGGGTTGG
>JANTPZ010097061.1:0-13597 GCA_025593235.1 Vachellia pachyceras
ATACTAATATATGAATACGTTTGTTTACATCTAGTGCTTGCTTGCTTTCACGAGTTACCAAGACTTTATTTTAGCATTTTATTGTTCAAAAATCAAAGGTTGGGTTCCCCTTCTGCTCTTTACTGCTTAAAAGGATTTCATTGCACTTTGTTTTTGGTGTCTGTCTATTATGGCGCTCCTCATTTTGATGAGGTTGATGAAATTGCTTGGAAGCCATTGTAATTGTTTATGTGTTGTTTTGTATATTTAACCTTTGAATTTGTCTTTCTTTTCCTCCCTTTCAGAAAGATAATGAAGATGAAGAGCTATGTAGCGTTTTTGTCCCTACAAACCATCTGTATATCGGCGACATATTTCTGGTTAACTCCAAAGATATAATAAGACCAAATCTTTCCATTCGAGAAGGCATAGGTATGTTTTATATAGCGTGATATATGCAAGAGCTCCCACTCCATTTGATCTTTTATTCCCCAAGGAATAATTGTTGGTAACTGCAAATGCAAATTTTGTGGTCCTTTTTAATTTTCTGAATATCATCGTAAATTGTCATTCTCATACCGAGGGAAAAAAATCTTGGAAGATTTGTACTTTTTTAGTGATGTTATAAAGTCGCACTTAAAAAATAATGTTTCTCAAGTTCTTACCTTAGGAATCAAACACATTACTAGACACATTCATCACTTATTCACTGTCTTAATTGTATGCATTGACAATTGTATCGATGCTTGTGCAGAAATAATTGTTTCTGGGGGAATGACTATGCCGCAAACGATCTCCCCAATGGAAAGGGTTGGTCGAGTGAATGACAGAATCCCTATGAACAGATTAGGATAAAGCCCTTCAAGGATATATAGTTGTTGTAAATGAGCGTAGTTTTGTCTGATGTTACAGTTTATGTTCAAATGGGAGTGATATAGAGTTTGAATCTTCATGATATGTATCGACTCATTTTTCTTCAATCTTCCATCTTCTCTCGAAATTGGACACAGATGAACAGACTATGTTAATTTAATTAAAGGCTCCCTTTTAATGGTCATCGTGAAGTCATTCTCTTCTCCCGATTGTCTATTTGTGATTCAGTATGATTCCAGAACACGATTTGTTCTCCAGTAATTCGGGTTCTATCTAATTTAGGGCTTGAAATCTTCGACCGTGATTTTTCTTCAGAGCTTTTACGTTTTTTTTTGGTACAATCTTTCTGAGCTTTTTACTTTTTCTTCTCGATGTGGATTATCACTGCTTTGGAAAAATGGGGGGGCTTGCAGGGCGGGTTTGTTTATCCTGCGTTTCTTTCAATGTTGGGCTTTTGTAATCGCCTCCAAAATGAAAATCTGAGCCCAAGGGCGTGGGAAGCTGTATTGTTCCATTCTTTTTCGTTAATGTTATATTGTGTGTGTTTAATAATTCCGTTAGGAGAAAGAATTTTACAAATTATAAAGTATTTTACGGATTTTAAGATTGTTTTATGGATTTCGAAATGATTTTTACATATTTTGAGATGACTTTGTTTTGGCTTGCGTGTACCGTTAGAGAAACGATGTTCTCAAACAAACATATTGTTGCCGAAAGAGTTTCATCAAGCTGTTAGGGAATCGGTTACAGTTTACAAGTTCGTAAATTCAAATCCGCAGTCGATGTAAGGATGTAATTCACATAAATTTTTATGTAAAAAAATATGCTATATCAACATTGTTTCAGAAGAAAAGTTGACCCTCACAGCATAGTAAATTAAAGTTTCAAGAAATGTGTATACATTTATACTGATGTTGGTACAATCATCCACTCGCATTTTATTCTCATTCATGAACTTTTAAATCAATACTTAAATAACAATTCCTCCCATAATAGATTTGGAAGATGTGTTACTACTTTTATGAATTTTCAACATCAACTGGGTGATGGAAATCATAAGCGGAGAGAGAAGATCCGCAAATACCTAAAGACTATCACACTTAATATCATAGATTTAAAGATCGTTGCACTTAATGCTGCATCATTCTTATCTTTTATGGTCATTTATTGTGTGTGATTCCCTTGCCAAGTTATAGGGTTTGAATGAAGCTATAAATAACATTCACATATCTCAATATACTCAGTTATTTGATTTGAATAAATAATATTCTCCTCCTACCTCTTCGAATCTTCCTCTGCTTCTTCCTCCCTCAACATCTTTATCTCATTTTCTTCATTTTCTCTCTTTCTTCATTTCCCCTTCTCCAACATGCATCACTTGGTTAGCTGGTTCTTTATAAAAGTTAAGCAAAAAGTTATAGATTTAATTAAACACAAGTCAATAATTTATATTTTTAAAATTAAAGGGATATGGATTAATCGTCAGAGATTGGAGGTGACACTCAACTTGCAATTTTCAACTAACAATAGAGTTTGCATCCCCATCCTTAGGTGAGGATTCTCCATTAGTGCTTGTTTGAGAATTTCATTCTCTAATGTAGCATACAAGTCGAAACAAAACCATCTCAAAATTCGTATAAATTATCTCAAAATTCATAAAAACCATATTGAACGTGGGTCAATAATAGCGAAAAGAGCATGAAAAATGATTACTATTATTAATAAAAGAGGATTCATATTGATAAAATTGTTAAAAAACAGTAAGAGTTTGAATAGACGGGAATGTAAGAGTAGTAGAGCGTGAGAGATAATAATGAGCTATAGGGTGTGTGGAAAGTGTTTATAATGTGTGACACATAAGGAATAAACAAGTGTTCTTTGCCCTCTTGTAGCACATTCAGTATATCTAAGGGTCTCCTGAACTCTCTGAGTTATAGACGTTAACCGTCTACCCTAAAATTTATGGGATGCTAAAGACATATTTAACTAAAAATCCTTCATGTGTCCCCACTTCATCTGACCCTTGAATTCAATTAATTCCTAAGTTTTCATAATGCTGAACCTCAAATTGATCTAACTCAAATATTTTTTTTGGGTTTTACGAAAGGCTAATTGAAAAAGGTTCCATTTTATCAATCTTTTCCAACTTTTTGACAACTGCACCAAAAGTAGAATATTATATTAAGAAAGTGTAAAAAGAAAAAGATCTGATAAAACATTATTCCGTTTGAATCAGGATGTTACAAAGATGACATATGTTAATCAGATCTTTCAAGAATAACGTTGAAAGATCTCATCATAATTTTATGCAGAACAGGTATGCTCAAACACTTTCAGATCCAAGTTATCACTGTTTAAATATTTAAAAAAAAAAAAGAAGAAGAAGGAAGGGAAGAAACAAGGCCAGTGAGGCCCGTTCGGTGGTTCTGCTTGAGGAAAGGCCCATACAAAAGGCGGGTTTCAAAAGAGTGTGTTTGGCGGTCTCGACGGCGAAAAGACCGCGACCTCATAGCCCTACTCTTCAGGCTGATCGCTCTGGTTTGCATATATAAGGGAGCATCACCACACGTTTTTCTTTCGGGGCCTAAGTTCAAATCAAAAGCTATATCCCCAGAGCTTACCAAAGAAACAAAAATCAGAGGGAGTGGTAGCCTTCACCCAAACTTCATCGATTCACTCCCATCCCCAATCCTCACACTCGTTAACAATCGTGAGTGCTGTCTCTTAACCCTAGCATCCTTCCATTTTACCCCCCTCTCTCTCTGTGCTTTTTTTAACTATGGCATCAATTTTGGTTTTTGTCATGTTTCTCGCATCTTGAACAACTTGGTGCTTTATTTGTAAGTATTTTTTGTTTCCTTTTTGGCGATGGCGATAGATGGATAGGTATCAACGGGTGGAGAAGCCAAAGGCAGAGACTCCTATAAGTGAGAACGAGATACGCATTACTACTCAAGGCAGGATGAGGAATTATATTACCTACGCCACCACTCTCCTCCAGGTATTCTCCAACACCCATATTTCTCACCCCACCTCTCAGGCGGGGCTTATTCTTGGTTTGAAATTTTGTAACTTTTAATGCGGGAATGGATATCAGAATTTTAAATTTCACGTGTTAAGTGCTAAACTTGATGTAAAAGTTACTTCCTGAGGGGAAACAACAGCTCTCTTGAATGGCTGGTTTGTAGAATGCCGATGCTTCTATCTGTCCGTACCATATATGCTAAGTGTACGTGATCTGCTTAACCTTGCGAGTCATTTGTTCATAAACGTTCCATTGACTTCCTTATCGAGACGTGGGTGAAAGATCTGTGAAATCTTAGTCGGTTTGTACTTTGCTGGCTGAATGGCGCCCTGGCATTTAACTAACTTTACCGACCATTTTATTCTCAGATTACTGAACATGCCCATCTTTTTTCACGAAGCTTGTGTTGGAGTAAAGATTAGTCTGTGCACAACTCTTGGTGGATGTGGTCTAAACTCTGGAAAATTGACAAGATGCCATGTTTCTTGTGTTTGACTTTTTTAAACTAGTGGTTGGATCTTTTGTGAATGTTGCTACCTTGCTGTTCTTATCTTTTGGTTACGCTACTTTATCAATCATGAGTACACTACCTGATTACCTATGTAGCTATGTCTCTCTTGATACATGCCAATTTAGGAACAGATGAAATTGCTCTGTTTAACTTTCTTTTCATTGTGTCCTTAATTTGCACTTTGATATTGAAATATTGTTTATCTTTTAGCTTCATTTTCTAAGTGAAGAAAAATAGATACACCTAGAGTGGGTTTCTAGTTTCTACAACTCGTTATCTATATATTGTTTTACTAATAGTTAACTTGTCCATAGCATATTCACCTTTTTGTCTTTTCTTCTTCTTCTTGCTTTAGCCTATTCCTGCGTATTTTGATGCATAATCTGTTTACAATCATTGTTGGCTACTCTAGGTTTTAACTAATTTGCCATTTTGCTAGGGTCCATACCTTCAAGCTAGCAATGCTTTAACTAGAATAGGCTAATATTTAAATGATCCTGATATATTTTAGTCACATGGATCTTACTTTGGTAGCATGTTTATAGGAGAAAGGTTCCGTGGAAATTGTTCTTAAAGCAATGGGCAGGGCTATCAATAAGACTGTAATGATCACTGAACTGATCAAGGTGAGAGGGCCAGCTTCTCTACATTTTGTATGTTAGTGCTTAAATGCATTTTTCTTGTTTTGTGAACAATCCGTTGTTTGCTTCAGAGAAGGGTTGTTGGTCTGCATCAAAATACTGCTATTGGATCAACTGACATAACAGATATGTGGGAGCCACTAGAAGAAGGCCTTCTTCCGTATGTAACTGCTAAAACTTCTCATGCTAGCCTAATAAATGATTGGTTTGTGTCCATGGGATTAACCTTTTGCTTATCATTGCATCCTCAGTTTAGAGACTACTCGACATGTTTCAATGATCACAATTACTTTGTCAAAGAAAGAACTGGACATGTCCTCTACTGGGTAAGAACTAGTATACT
Source organism: Vachellia pachyceras (assembly GCA_025593235.1). Classification (NCBI taxonomy): domain Eukaryota; kingdom Viridiplantae; phylum Streptophyta; class Magnoliopsida; order Fabales; family Fabaceae; genus Vachellia; species Vachellia pachyceras. Next base: position 5,373 of record JANTPZ010097061.1, read on the forward strand.
GGTATGCAACATTATGTTTCGCTGTATCTGGTTTATCACTCTGGATAGGTACAATTCCAATTCAGCTTGAGAAGCACTTGTGTAAGGAAAGTTACATGAATTTACTTTACGATGGTTAGCCTTTCCTCTTTGGCATTCTGGAGGATAATACAGCAGACATCTCTTTACTACCTTGACATTACTTTGTTTTGAACTAATAGCTTTGCCCAAAAAATAAAAGAATTAATAGCTTGGTGTTTTATTGGATCACCCATGTCTCATACATGTCAAGGAGAATATGATAGTTTTTTATTGTCATACAGACCTTGGTCTTTAAAATTAATACTTGATAATTGAAGAGGCTTTTATTTGATCATCTACTTGACAAATATTATCAGTTGTTGACTTGTTGACTTGAATAGTTTTTAAGATCCTTGACTTGTGAACTTGTAATGATGTTCCAATTGCCATGATTTCCAAGTGTTTTCTTCTCATGCAGATACCAGCCTCCTCTCCCAGCTGATCTAGTAAAACCTTTAATTGAGTATGAAGAGGAAGGAGGTGACTTAATTTAATGCTTTTTTCATTTCAGTAGGTTTTTGTGGCTAATATGACATGAGTTACTATAATTTGGTCTGCCACAGAAGGCGCACCAGTGTTGCGAGGAAGAGGAAGAGGACGTGGCCGTGGAAGGGGCAGGGGTAGAGGTATTTCTTACTAATTTTGTGTTCACTTGTTTTGTCGGAATTAGATGCAGTATGAGTGCACATATTTGCTTTGTTGTATAACTTTTTAGTGGTTAAATCTGCTTTTAAGGAAACAATCTGTTTCACATGCTTAGGAAGTTATAACGGGGACATGGATTATAATGGAGATGGCTGGGATGGTGGACGTGTCTATGGTCGTAGAGGGCGTGGTCGTGCAAGGGGTCGTACTTCCCGGGGTGGAGGATGGGGCTATGGTGGACAGTCAGTTGGTTATTATGATTATGGTGAATATGATGCACTGCCTCCCCAACGTGGTAAGCCTTGTCCATAAAATAGTCTTAGAAGTATAGTCTCAAAACGGTCCCTCTAGTCTCATGTACAAGAAAAAAAAAGATATCGTTTTCTAGCGTATAATGACAAATTCTTGTGCCTTTGTTGCTTTTAATTTTGTTCATGAGTTGTGGCATAATGACGTGTTGGCATAAAATAGTCTTAGAAGTATAGTCTCAAAACGGTCCCTCTAGTCTCGTGTACAAGAGAGAAAAAAGATATCGTTTTCTAGCGTATAATGACAAATTGTTGTGCCTTTGTTGCTTTTAATTTTGTTCATGAGTTGTGGCATAATGACGTGTTGGTTCAAGTTTGTTGAGCTAAATTTATGACTGTCGTAGTTTTTTGTCATTTCATAGTACTGTTTAGGCAAGGTACAGAAGGAATGGAAACAAACCTTCCTTATTTAAATTTACCCATCTGTTTTCACTTCTGACAATTGTCTTTTGTTCCTTGATTTACCTATTGTATCTCTATTTAAGTGGTTTGCATCCAACAAATTCCTTCACCTGAAAATGGTGTTGATTCTTTTTGAGGTTCTGCAGGCCGTGGTCGTGGAAGAAGGGGCCGTGGACGTGGTCGAATGTATAGATCAGATGGAGCTGGCAGGGGGGCAGCAGCATAATTAAGCTCAGTTGGGTTGTGATTATGTATGTGTTAAGTTAGAGGATGGGTGGTCTCTTTGCTTTGTTCCCCTTGACATCTTGCTTATATTTTCATATAATTTGGAATGTGAAAGTGTTGCGGCCATCGTCCTCGGTCCTTGCAGTTTTGTCGTCTTAGTTACTTTCCTTATCTTTTGTAATGTCTCAGGTTTTAGTGTTGACGAAGTTCTATAGGATGTGATTAGGTGTAATTCGTGCGTTATCGTAGAAATTTTTTCTTATCAAAATTGTATAATTTTTTTAATCAATAGAAGAGATTGTATCAGTGAATTCTTTTTATTGATTCAACGGATGTTGATTGCTTCACCTTGCCTAGTTGGACGGAAATCAGGTCGTGAGACTCAGTCCCAGGTCGAATCACCTTCCTTTACAGACTGATATTTCTTGGCGTAGCCGTTAAATCTTGCATTGGGCTCTGGTAATTGAATATCTGCTCTGGTAATTGAACATAACTACACCCATTCCAATTTTAAATTTTGAATTGACATCGAATGCTTTGATGTTGTAGCCTTGTTCAAAATTGGGCACTTCCTAAGATCGAGGTTCGTCTAGCAAAAAAAGGTCAAACATAATAAATCGAAGTTAATCTTCATATAAAAAAGCATTCACATTTAGATTCTTTTTTTTTTTTGATACATTTCACATTTAGATTCTGTCAAAAGGTATTTATACTTGCAACAAAATTGGGCACTTGTATTGTTATTTCTTTTACCAAATAGTTGGGACGCAAGAACAAAATAACCTCATTTTTCTTCGAACTACCAATTGGTGACCAAAGAATTTCATTATTGGATTCGGCTCAAGCATAATGTCTTGTAATGCTGTGATATCGATTTTTTTGTCCGACTGCAGAGTGTAAAACAAATTATTTACTTGTATTTATTTAAAAATTTAATAATGAATATATAAATTTGTATAAAGTGTATTTTCTCCATAAGGCATTGGAAGTTGTGCTCATTTAGAATTTGACCTCAACTCGGGTTTCCTTGGCGTCAAAACCTTGGCCCGTAAGCTCACTCGAATGGCTATGTTTGAAATGAGCACTTCAAACTTAATCACTTGATATTAATTTATTTCTGTTTTAAATCCGAATATATATATACACTCATACATATCTAAGTACTTAAACTCTCTTTTTTTTCCATTTCTTTCTTTTTGCAGCTGATCGTTCTTTCAAATTTCGGTAGTTATTTTCTTAATTATCTTGGACTCTGAAATTTTATTTACTATCAATCGCTATAAATATCAGACAATGTAGAGTAGTAGTATAATGTAAATTGCATGCTATTTCATAAATATGAATACGGCGTCTTACTTAATTCTCTATGTCATGCATAAAAAACATATCTTTAATTATAAAAGTTTCATCAATAAATTTAATTTCTGTAGCATAAGAGAGAATATAGTTATCTATAAGTGTTGTTATAAACATTCTTTGAATTCCGCTATTTAATTTTTCTTAACAGAGGTGAGTGAATGTTACATGTGATTTGGGTGTTTGGAAAAGACAATCAATCTTTTGTGCATAAAATTTCTTTTGCATATTTACACTCATACAGATTATAATCAATTTTCCATCGCTAATGTAAACCGACAGTGTTAGATTGGTTGAACAGCCTGACTAACATGACAGCACAGATTTTTACAACATTAATTAAATTTCCTTCTTCTGATCATTCACAATGAAAAGGTTCGTCTCTTCCATTTCGTTTCGACTTTCGTTGGAATGGAAGGATTGAGGAACAAATTCTGAGTTCGTAAATTATAACCAATGCACTTAAATCACTTCATCAAATTTAACAAATAAGTTTAAATGCGCGCCAGTAAATTGGCTACTATATGTGATAAAGGACTTCATCGAATTGGAAATGATGAAAATTCTATGGACGCAAATAATTAGACAAAACATGAGTGTTATAGGTGTGCTACTGCTAAAAGTGTACTATTTCTATCTTTGGTACACTGCAGCAGGTCAAATTTAACACTTCTGACCATTGGATTACGCTATGTTTTAACTTTCATTATTAGCATTTAAACGCGCATGTCAACTTTAATTTAGGGATACTGAGGCAAAAAAAAGCTTAATTTAGGGATATAAAAATTTCGCTGAAAGGATCAAATATGAAAGAAAGCCTCATCAGAACTGGTCTGTGGTTCAATTGCCACAGTGCCGTCGCCGTGTTTATTGAATTCCCATTTCATGAGATTGACCCATAGCATACCGTCGATCTTATGAAATGCTTCGGTAATCTGTTATAATGCCTTTCCATTGTGTCACCATATACATACTCGCACAATATAATTCAGATAATAATGTTTCATTAGACCACACAAGTACAACTATTATTTCGTAAAATGTTCCAACTTTCAAGACTGCGTCCAAAGAACGATCATCGCCTTAGCTAACCTATAAAACTATCATGCGGATTTCTCCTCAGATTCATCAAACTTAGACAATGACCTAGTTCTGATTATTAGCCAGCCTTCAAGGCTTCAACCTCAGTTTGTTTGAATAAACCGTCACAGGTTTTCATTTTTCTTCCTCGATCTGCTTGTACCTGGTTTCAGGCATTAATCGGTGTCGTCGCCATATATATGTGCTCGAGAGATCGATATCTCCGCTGCTTCTTTGTCGCAAGAACCTCATGTTTCCAAAATATCTTGTTGATTTTATCGGGGATTATATCGCTCAGGGTTTGATCATCCTCTTCTTCAACAAAGCTTCTGTTCCTCTTGCTAATAAAGCTGCAATTGTTATCTTCGTCGCTGAGCAGCATCAGCTGGTGGGCCGCAGCCATGTCCGACTCCGTCAGGTCATTGCGTGTGTTATTAGGTGAAGAAGATGGTTCTGATTCTGCCATTAGAATTCCAGTAAACACACCGGCAAGATGGAAACTCTTCTCTTCGTACTTCTCTGAGAATGTTTTGGCTGTTGCGTATTTGTTTGGCTTTAGATTGATGAGAGAGAGAAGAGGAGATGAGGGAGGGAAACCGGAAGGATATTTCTATGAAGATGACGTCGATGACCTATTTATTTATATTATTTTATTATTCCATTATTTATTACGTTTATTCAAGAATAAGAGTGAAACCACTGGGTTGATCCGACGGCTTGTGTGTATTACCAACTTCTCTCTGTTGAGAAAATTGCGGGAGACGTTAAATAAGAGGCAAATCGAAGCTAAGTTGAGGCAATTCTTCTTGAAATCAAGAATCAGCCATGGCTTCTTTCTTGCCTTGTATGATTCATAAATCGTAGGGTCCACATGGTTTTGTTGGACTGCATTCTAGCCGTCAGATTTTTCACCAAAGAATTATTCAAGGGAGAGTCCAGCACACTTTCCTCCCTTCATGAAAAAGCTGCAAGTTTGTCAGAGACTTGTTTTATGAACAAACTCTTTCTTCTTGGCTAAAGAGCTACGTTATGTTGAATTTTTAAGCTTTCTAAGCAAACATTAGTTTATATATGCTTCTTCAAACATATGGATCATGTGAATGTGATTGGTATAACTTGAAACAAAAAGCAATAGAGATATCTACAAATATGCTCAGCAGGAAGGAGAGATCGATGGTGTTATACTTAATTTTCTGCAAAACAGAATCATAAGCTGTGCTTTCAAAGGGAGGAAAATGTTCAACGTTTAGATTTTTTTCCCTATTAGTTCTCTAGCCTTCTGGGGTTTAAAACTCTTAATATGCAGCCAACTTAAATAAAGAAGCTGTAAAGAAAACACAAGATTAAACTTGCGAGAGATTCTTCTCTTGCATCTTCATCGCTTCCTTGCTTCACAGATATATATTTCGACATACTTACCCTTCGCCACCAAGGAAATGCCTTGTTTATTTATTTTACGAAGTCTGAAACCTCTCCAAGTGCAAGTAAGACCCTTTCCAGTTGCTCCAATGTAGTCAGTACTGGTCAGCATTATATTGCTGTTGATATTTATTGCTTATATATATTAGTACGTAACAAGGATTCAAATTCGAACCACGGTTCTGTGTTATAACATATCTCTCGTCGGCTCGATAATTAGGTAGCTGAGATTGTATATGAGTATAGTTCTTCGAGATTGGATGTTAGCTGCCCATGTGAACTGCACCTGCCACTCAATTTTGGGTTCTTCCCAAATATATTTTACGTGTTTCTTTGAATTATTGTATTCTACACGTAGATAAAAAATAATTCATTTTTTAATGTTTTATGATGTTTCAATGATAGATATTTTAAAAAGCATCAGACTCGATCCCAATTTTAGAGTGTTTATCTTTAAAAATTATAAAAACTTATAAATTGAATCACTTTTTACCCATAAAATATCAAAATATCACTAATATATTTTATGTATAATATAATGAAGAAAAAAGAGAGATACATTTGGGAAAAGCCACAAATTGAGGGACAGCAGTGGCGCAGCTTACATGGGGCAGGGGACGCAGCCTTCCTGTTGTTCCTCCAAGCGGCAAATCTTCTTAGATATGGTTACTGATATTCACATATCAATAAGACAGCCAGTTAAGAGTGTTCATAGATGCATCTTGGTATATTGATAAGTAGATATAAACGCACATTCTACTCGCTCGGGATTGCATGCCGATCACTTATTGCACAAGCGTCAAAACTAGAAGAAGGTGGAGAATCATGAACCACTCAACGAAATGAATGCGTCGATTTTTCAAACCGAAAGCTTCATGAATGCTAACCTTCACTATATACAGAGACATGCTATAATTAGGAGGATTAACTATGAACTTTAACGCCGTCTTGAAATTTGAAGAAGCTTCTTTGATTGAAACAGCAAACTCAACCATCCAACCTGCCTACTTGCTATCCTACCCCTCAATTGACACGACCGGTAGATGGTAATCCTATTAGGGTTTCATTAATTTATCTAAAGATTTTATTTTCTGATGAAGCCTCCCTCTGAGTAAATAGGTGCCGTGGCCTTGTAGATGTTGGCAAGAGACCTATATTTGCGCTGCTTCCTCGTCCGATAAACCTCGTCTTTGCCGAATATCTCTTGGATTTTGGCCAAGGTTGTGTCGCTAATAACTGTTATTTGTTCAACATCCTGCTCATGCCTTCCCTTTGTATCTCTCTTGCTGCTTCTGCTGCCATTGCCAATGCTGGTGCTGTTATCTTCATCGCTGAGCTGAATAAGCTGCTGAGCCGCTACAATTTCAGGCTTTAGGTATCCAGGGTTGGGTTCTTCGGCCATTGCTCTTGGATCTCGTGAGCCTTTTGTCGCTGTGTTTCTATGCATGTAATGGCTCTTGCGAAGTTATTTTCTGACTTGTTTGAGTGGATTATCGTTCGTTGGTACGTAAAGCGCGTTTTGAAGCTACGTGATTTACGAGTTTGATTTCAAACGGTGATAGATGAGAAACTGCTCCGTTGGTTCTGTGAACATGGCCCGAAAGCTACCTGATTTGATGTTTCGGTTTTCCAAACTTGCTCCTGACTCAACTTGATTCATCACCGTTGGATTGAAATTAAAATTATCAATGGCTGATTTTATGGATATTAAAATTGTGATTATGTTTTCGGGGTAAATAATCAAATGGTTTTAAATATTATATATCTTAATTTTTAATTTTTGAACCAAAAGAACAACTAATAATTCATCGTAAATGTTAGAAAAGGATTTGTTTTAGTTCATCTCTTCGTATCTTGTCTTTGATGTCAATGCAAAAATATATATTTATATCTTATTGTTTTTTTCTGTTGGAATGTTTTGGTTAAACGTCTGAAGTCATATAAAAAAAAGGTTCAACCTTGAATTTAATATGCTGGCCAAAATAAACTTTGAATTGACTATAATATGCTGACAAAAGGTAGCTCGATCATTGTGCACCATTGCATATATAAAAGTGCTTTTTATGAAGTGGGGAATTCGTACTACAACTATAATTGCAAATCTACTATGTGTCGAGGAATGCAATGGAGGGATTTGATTATCTAATAAGTAAAATATTTAGTAAGAAGAACTATTACATCTGAATTATTATTCGTCTTATAGCTTACCGCAAGTGTACGGGTTGTAAGTAGTATAAAAATATCGTTCCCACGAGGACTAACGTATAAACGAGATAATCAATGTAATTATGTAATTAATTAGGTTGAGTGAATCAATAGAATAATTGGTGTCCTAAAGGTTTACTAATTTCAATGGAAACTAACAATAAAATGAGAATGACGAATTGGGATTTTACTTCACGATGAGAGATGCCTAGGATTATTTTTCACCAATGCAATTCATGAGAATTAAATACATACAACTCTATTAGTGATTGAATGATGTTATATGTTTGTCTAAGGTTCAAAAGCAATTGATTAAGCTCTCTCAAGTCATAACCAAATTAATATTCTCCTTTCACATGCACAATCTCTTGCTACAGTTAAAAGAAAATAATCATTAAGCAACAACCTTAATATGACAATGCTAGGTTAATAACTATATCTCTATGTTACTAACAAACCATCCATTTGATTATTTAAACTTCAAGTCTAGCATAATTTTATCTAAGTCCTACAATTAAATTAATT
>JANTPZ010097062.1:0-11664 GCA_025593235.1 Vachellia pachyceras
TAAAAAATTAAATAAAAGGCAAATAAAAAGGTGAAAACCTCTAACCTCTTGTTTTCATCTAAGAATAATTAAGCTTGTATTTTTATAATTTAGGCTTCTTGCAAAAGATATTTTAACTTCAAAACTTTTTTTATTTTTTTAAAAAATAAGAAAAAATTAAAAACAAACCCGTAATCAACGATACACAATTCAAATTTTGTTTTTCCGGATGCTCTTTTCAAATATCTCAAGAAAATATGTGGCCGGTTTCTAAGCTGTGATATTTATAATATCCTCAGCTCTGCACAGGTTGGACAGTTTTCACAAGATTAAGGGTTTGTTTGGCAGCGCGTTAAGAAAAACCAAACACACGTTTAAAAGTATTTTTCTGCAAAACGAGATAATCACCTTCACATATATATCTCGACTTGCGTAAAAGTACTTCTTCTCTACTGCATTCCCAAACAGACACTAAGTTTTTAAGGCATACCATTTGATTGGCCATCATTTTTTGGATCATGATGAAATTCCTAAATTAGTGGGAAACATCAAAAAAAATTTTGGAATTGATTTAAATTGAGTCAGTTCCTAAATTAGTGGGAAACATCAAATACAATGAAATGCGATCTCAAAAGGGATTATTTATTGTAATTACTTTTTTGGTGGGTATGGTCAATAACAAAATCATCAAGCATGTTTCTTAGTGTCTACTGTCTAGTGCGTTTTATTTCAGTGATCGAATATGTATTTTGGCTTATCTATACAAAGGGAAATTAATTATGAATATAATTGACCCGCATAAATTATATATACGGTCATTCAACTTAATTATACTGATGCTGATTAAATTGGGAATATTTTAATAATAGTTTAAAAAAGGCCTTCTCAGCTTAATTTGCGAGTGATAAAAGTTGAACATAATTTTATACATGGTCTTCCACTAAGATCACTGACATATGATAAATTAAGTTTTTGAAATTCTTTCAATAGATAATGATACTGTGTGAAGTAGAATTGGTTTAAATGCTCATCATAAAAGCCGTACAAATTAAAAAAAATATAGAAATTGCGATATAATTTTAATTTCAGTTTTACTTAACTTTCAATTTAAACATTATATATTGAAATTTTAAAATATGATGATTTGAATGGTTCAAATTTCGAATGTTGGATCGTGCATGGGAGATTGGATTATTTTTTCCAAGGGAAATAAAGGTCTTGCTCATATTAAGTTATTAAGAATTGCAAAATGAGGCTGAAATAAAAGGCAACTAATCTAAGGTAATCTATTTTTAAATATGGTTTTGTTAAAAAAATCAGTTAGAATAACCATTAGGCTTTTGTAACTTCAGAAGTTCCCAGCATGATTTTTGGGCTTAAATTGGCTATTTAATTTTGAAATGGGGTTTTGGGTTAAAATGAAAGCCAATTTCCAGTAAATAATAGTCTAGTTAATAAGTAGATTACTTGAAGCTCACAAGATTATAAATTCAAATGTTATTACTAATAGAAGATTTTGTGGGTGGACGATCTATAATGTAGATACTTATATAAGCGCTTTTTGAACATGAAGCGAAACATTAATTCTGATAAGCCGTTAAAATCCAACTCACCTAAATTGTTTATTTAAAATTGTTTATTTAAAAAAGAGAGAGAAACCAAACAAGACCTAAATATTATGTGGTGGTCTAACATATATCTTAAACATAAATGTGTCACAATATATTAAATTTGATATATCATTAACAATTTGTAGTGATTTCATCACAAGCCATATTGAATTGGTTTTTAGTGGGTTTGAAAAGTGAACTAGTAGCAAAATGGGCACAACTTCTACAAGTTAATGGGCAATATGAAAATTAAGTCAATGAAGTGGATGAAAATTGATGGTAATGCTAATGAGTCATAACGTAATTATGGCAAAGTTTGGTTTGTTGAATCCATATCTCAAAATGGGAAGAAAAAGAGATGTGAGCATGATAAGATATTTTATGGAGGGGTTAGCATCATCTTAATTTTCTCTTTTAACAAAATAATAATTATAAGGGTTAAGGTATATTCAGCACCTTCAAGTATTATCTCATATGTATCCAACATCGTATTTTATGATGTATCCAGCATCATAAAGTATTTTTTGAAGTATGTTTAACATGTTAAAGTATTTTTTATTCCAAGCGTTGGATACGCTAAAAAATATTTCAATGTTCTAAATACACATAAAACATAACTTCAGATTACGATGCACTAAAAAAATATAAATATGTAAAATCAATATATATGTGTGTGTGTTCATTTTTTTTATTTCTCAGATACACATCTTTAATTTATAATACATAAAAGCTAGAGGAAGTGAGACATGATTGGTCCAACCTACTTACTTTGTGTAGAACTTGAAATCATAATCTCCATTATTACTCTCAACTGGATTTTAGAGTGGGCGTGACATGCACAAAAATATCAATCCCTTAGTTTGATTTGAAGAAAACGAAAAGGGAAGTGAGAGGGAATGAATATTCTAATAAATTTAATTTTAAAATACAATAAGTGAGGTTATAAAATTTTCAAAGAATTACTATGAAGTTCCAAGAAAGTTGTTTAATTACAAAAAATCAATAATACGTAAATAATGTAAATATGTTTTTATTTCTTACATTGGGACTTGTTATTTAACTTGTAGGTAATTAGTAAAAGAACATATAAACAGTAAGAAAGATCAATTATAAACTTTCAATCTACATTTTATTTTTATAAAAAATTGAATGCTTTGAAATCTCCCCTCCCATCATGTCTCTTCTCAAATTTCTTAAACCAAAACGATTATAAAAACTAATAGAAGCTAAATATTGAATAATATTAATTTAACTATTTTACAAAAAAGTGTAAAATAGAATAGAACTAGTAATTGCAAATAGATAACTATAACCTTATTACCTAACAACTAGTGGTAATGTAGTAGTATAGAAGTTATCAATCCTATAAGTTGAAGGTTACCAGTTCAATCTTTTTATGTCTATCCTTGCTCCCAACAAAGATGTCAGAAATCACATTTGGATTATAAAAGGAAGGTTGTACATCAAAATGCCTGTTTGGGAGAGTATTTGAACTTTCAAAACGTACATTCAACAGTATTTTTTCATGAATCGAGATAATCTCTTTCACATCTTTATTTCGTAACCTGTAAAAACACTTTTCAACCGTTTTTTCAAACGGGCACTAATAACTTTATTGACATAAAAACTTGGCAAAACTTGTAGTGCCCCACGATTGATTTGCAAATAGTTTACCTTACAAGCCAAAATAGTCTCTCGTTTGATTTGTCGGGCGTTAATTTAAATTTATCATAAATCAAATAAGTTTAAGAAAATGGTTGAGATAATGGTTGGTTTTTGTCGGGGAACAAGTTTTAGAAACTATAAAAGTCAACTTGACGAACCAGAAAGTGCCATGTTTACTATCGTGAATTCTCTATGATATCAGCTCAAATGCAGCATGCAATATGTCCGCAAGGACTCGTTGAGAAAGAGCTATACTATCCCACTTCCATTCTCACAGGTAAGTCAAGACTAACCACCTTCTTGGTCATCGCCGACGTCTCCGCCACTGTCCTCATTCTCTACTTGTCAAGATCCTCCTCCGATCTCTTGTTATGATATGGCTCTTCCGGCATGCCTTTAACCGAAGTTGACGCCATCATCGCGGCGGAGTTTGAGAAAACTCCGCGAGACCCGCTACGAAGTCACCTATTACATCCTCCTCTCTCGTGCTCCTTGCTACTTCGTTGTCTGCGACTCCGGCCACGACTTTCTGATGTGGGACTCATTCAAACATCTTGCCACCACTCTCTTCCTCGAGGAAGACACCAGGTGGCTCCGCTCTATTTATCCACCGCTTCTCGGCGCTTGATGTGGATAGGAAGGTGAAGAGAGGATATGCGAAAGAGTTTGTGTTTAAAATATGAAGTTATTGAGTTTGGGAGGTTTTGGCATTTCGTTATCCCTCCTCCTTCGACGATCATGGCTTTTGCTAAGCAATTTACACACAGATATATATGTGTGTATCAAATGGAATTACAAATTATTGCATCTACAGTCCCTCTTTTCTATCCTACTAATATATGTCATATTTATTAAATAGTTAGAAAAATATGTTTATGTAAGCCGAGAAAAACTCTCCTCACATAGTTATCTCGTAAATCTTAAATTACGTTGAAAAGGTAAATTCTATTGCTAATCAAAGCAGGCCTATAATCGTTATGAAAATTAATCTCCACGTTTATATAATTTAACCTGATTATTTGTCATTTATTAAATTATATTTTTATAGTTTCACTTCATTTTGAACCTTGGTCTCTTGGTTTTTTCCCTCCTTTATCATGTCTTTGTACTTTCGCATGATTTTTAATCAATTGTTTAAAGAGACTTACAAAATTTAAAAAACAAAGACCTAAAGAAAAATATGAATCTATTTAAAAATTATGTAAAACTATAAAAACTTGATTAAAAATACTTTTGGAACCTAATTGAACAACAAGGGTTGACTCTAACGGCCAATCAATGTTTGAATTCCATTGAAAGAGTTTCTCACGTTTAATATCTAACATTATCTCAAACATAATTAATTACATTCAAGGATATGCATATGCTTAATAAAAAAATGTTCGTAGATCAATTATTTTATTTAAAATTATGTAAAACTATAAAAACTTGATTAAAAATACTTTCAAAACCTAATTGAACGATAAGGGTTGGCTCTAACGTCAATGTTTGAATTCCATTGAAAGAGTTTCTCATATTTAATGTCTAAGATTATCTCAAACGTAATTAATTACATTGATACATATACTAAATAAAAAATATTCGGATATTAATGGGACCACTTGGTGTTTTGGGTTAAAAGTGATATTCCACTTATTTCTTTAGCCAACTTAATTCACTTGTCTTGTTGCTCGATTGAACCAAACTAAATGCAGTAAAGTATGAGAAAGTGATATATATATATATATATATAATAGAAAGAAAGGTATAGAATCAATACGTATTAATTCCATGTGGCAAGGAAATTTCTATAGAGAGGCAATTACAATAACATTATTAGAAATAGTATTTTAAGAAAATCAATTCACATTTGCCACAAATAACTAAATTAACTAATTTTTATCATAATTAATTATCCATCTTTTATATTAAAAACATGATGGTGTATAAATTTTATAAACTACAAAACACGTAAATTTTACTTAAAAGATTGCAAGCCCACATTGAACTTGACGGAAACCAAAGCATCGCAATATACATGTTGAAGTGGGCTTACTATGTAACTTGGCCCGAAAAAGTTACGATCTTGTCCCAAGTAATCCAAAGGCGCAATTGACATCCACAAAGCCCAATCAACATTGAAGTGGGCTTACTATGTAACTTGGCCCAAAAAAGAAAGAATAACCTGATAAAGTTGCTAATGGGTAGCATTCTTATCGTTCATTATGCAAAATATGTTATTGGCTGAATTATCATCATCATCAAAGGTCGATCCAATTGGTAAGAACTTGACTTATAATTCATGAGATCGTCAGTTGAAATCTCGATACTGATGTGAGAGCATTGATATGGGCGATCTGTAAATACATTTGTAAACGTTCTTTAAACCTAAAGATATATTCCACCCCTACTGAACCCCAGGATCCAAATCATCTAAACATTTCTTCTACAAAAAAAGGTTTGATCCAGTTGGTAAAAGGGTTGACCCATAACCATGAAGTTGAGCTCAAATATCACCGATATATTTGTAAATATATCGGTAAGCATGTTACCGATATATTTTATTGGTAAATTTTACTGGTAAGTAAGTTGTAAATATATATGTAAACATTCTTTAAGTCTAAAAGCATGTTAGACTCTTGTAAATTCTAAAGGCCTAACCCATCTAAACCTTTTTTTTTTGTGGCAAAAAGTGTTACCATCATTTTTAGTAAGCTTACTACTTAAAACTTGTCAAGACATAAAGTTCAGAAAACTTATCAATGATATTGGCAAAAAAAAAAACTTATCAATGAATAAGTTGTTCTTGTCATCTGCTACGCCAAAGTTATTTCACTGAAAACTTACGTGACTTGAATTGAAGCGCATTCATGTAAATCCACCAAATTGGTAATCCCAATTAATACATGGAGTTATTTGACATTTCTGAAATTTTAGGTATAGATTTGGGTTTTCCCCCTATTTCGAGGGTATTTGTATAATTTTCCTAATTTTTATTAAAAAAATTTGCCTGGACATGACAGCGGGTTGATTTCATAATAACGGTTCATGATTCTCATGGTCCAACAATCAGATCAACGATCAAACCAATGATTATATGCATATAATATATATATATATATGAAGTAAATCGATCATAGATTTAATCGAAAACGTAATAATATATAAAACTTTCAATTAAATAATATCATGACAACAAATAGTGTGAGAAACACTACTTATCAATCCATATTTAGGTAATAGTTACTCCATTATGTCCCTACCCACTAATATAAGATTAACTTAACTAATCAGTTAAATTAATTATTGTTAGGAATGCATACGATTTTTCTGAAATATCCTCTTAAATTATTTATGTTGAAACTACTTGATAAATCTTCCTTAACGTATGCAACTAATAAAGATGGTTTGAAAACAAAATGTAGATATGTAAGATAAAGTGAACTGAAGTTTTATAATTAATATTAAATTCATCCCAACTAGCATCATATTAAAGAACGGAGGTATCTATATGTATTTTCTGGATTGGATGTGTGTGGAGAATGATTTGCATTGGACACTTCAAGCTGGATAAAAGAAAAGGGATTGAGATTTTATTTTTTACATACACAATTTGAGTTCAACTGGTAAATGAAATCCTACTAATTCCAACATAATAGGCTTGTTTCAATGTCACTTGTCATAGTGATACCTAGAGATGCATCAACTACGATCCTAATGATATGTAAAAGATAGTGGTCAGCAAAATGGAACCAAAATCGAAAACTGAATCCAACCGAACTCATTTTGTTTTTTAGTTTTCAGTTCATTTTTTATTTGGTAGATATTCGATGTTTGGGAATGTATTCCTGATCACGTTATATGCAAGCCGAGATAAAATTTCTCTCACATACTTACCTCGGAATCCGTAAAATCATTCTCTTAACATATTCCCAAACATGCATAAAGATTTAAAATGTTTTTTTGGGTATAAACTATCCGGTATCCTAGGGTATCCTGGGTTTATTGCCCGTCCCGCGAGGAGACTTGACGGTGGTAGCGAGCTACCGATGGGACAACCTTTTTGAGGTTGCGTTAATTATCACGTCTGTCACTCCCCAGGGTTCGAACCCTCACCCTGAGGAATGCTGGTAGTAGCCCTTTCCAACTCTACCAAGCGTCCATTGGTATAAAGATATAAAATGTTGAACATTACAAGTTTTTGTCCAAATTCAAGTCCAACAACCTTTTTTTTAAAAAAAAAATCCATGGCCAGTTTATATGTAAAATACTAGACTAATAAAAAACTGCATTCTCCTGTTCAGCCTCCCATCTCATGTCTCTCTCCCAATATCACTTCTCCCTCCTCTCTTCCCAGTTTTTTCGCTTGATTTGTTAATTGCAACTTGCATTGATTTGTTGTTGATGAGAACTTATGCCTCATTTGGTTGGATGGAATTAGGGTGGGAAGTGGGAGTGTAATCCAAAAAATAGTCTGTTGGCATCATGAAAATGGATTCCATGGAACCCAACAATGCTAGAACGGGGTTCCAACCTCCCCATGAGAACATAGTTCCAGTTCCATGAAAATTGCCATTTGACGCTTTTCGATCTAGCACGACGAAGGTGGCGACGGCTTGTTGGTGGGCGGTCGACAGAGGTGAGTGGTCTCCTTCTTCTCCGGCAATGAAGACGAGCTTCCATTTGCGACAACGACAAGCTTCCATTGCGACGGAGGTGAGCTTCCATTTGCGACGACGGCGATGATGACGGAGGTCTTCCATTTGCGACGACGATATGTTTATGCTTCATAATCTCGATATCTTTGTTGTGCTTCAGAATCTCTGTCTCTCGATCTCCTCTTTTAGTGACAGCGACAACCTACAGGGTGTGGGACGGTGTGTGATGACGACGCGGTGGCCAACAGGTGCTAGTAGCCAATGATGCCTGTGCTGGTTGAAATTTGCAGTTGGTCGTGGGGGAGGGGAAGAATTTTTTTTTTTGGGCAAGAAGAGAAACTTTTTTTATAGAGGGTATATTAGTCTTTTCACATTATAAATATAAATATTAAATTAAAATAATACATACTTCTTCTAGCATACCAAACATACTTTTAATCTCACTTCCACTTCCAATTCCATCAAAATCAGTTCCGCGTACCAAACGGAGCATAAGGGTTTATATATTATACGTTTGATAAGAACCACAAGTTTATGGTTAAGTACTTGTTTGGTAAAACGGGACAACTCACTAGTTACTGGCAAATTCATTTGGGTTAAAAGACCCGCCTTTTGATGGGCTAGTTAAAATATAATATATTTTATAACCTAGACTTAAAGTATTTGTTTTCATTTTTTAAACAAAAATGAAATATCTTTTTTCATAAATTTAATTAATAAAAATATATCACAACTTGAACATAAAATATTTAATTCAAATTTCAAACAATACAACATAAACATATGTAATACACTGCATAAAGTTAGATTCAAACATTACAATTCAAATTAAAATAAAAATCAAATAATAAACAATCATTTCATATTAATTAAGTTTATATTATGATCAGAAGTTATTCATATACTTTTTATTAATCAATTTCACTTTTTTAAAGAAAAAACCAGGTTGGTTGGTTAGTTAGTTCGCCATGGGTTAGGCTAAAAAGACCAACATCCTGGTGGATCACTTTTTAACCAACCCAGCCTATCACTTTTTTTGCGGTGTTGAACCCACTTTGAAACATGATTTAAGCTAGAGCCCACAAATCATGTTCCAAAAAAAAAATCAGTTTTTCCCAAAACTGAACTAAAATAATCGAGTTATTTTGGTTCTATCATTTTTCTCTTTTACAGTTTCATTTCAGTCTTAAAAATATGGATAATTGTATTTTTTTTTTTTTAGGTTGTACCGAGCATGGAATGCTCATCATAGATACATAAAAGAAAGTAATACAAACAAGTGAAAATGCATATAACTAACTACCATCAAAAATTCTTTTTGAATGCACTTCATGCATTTCCTAACTAAATACAGAGGATTTAAATCCCATGTACACGAAATGAATTCTATAACTCATTACTAACAGCATGGTGATATTTACAGTGCAAATATTCACATACTGACTAGAATAATCAAAAGGTGAACACCATGCACAGGGAATACATTTCGAAGGCCTACTACTATTTACTGTGTAAGCAGATTTGAGCGAGGAAATTGTAAGTTGCAAAGTACCCTCCTCAAATGCTTGATGCTGGTGGAGTTGCTGTTGGTGAGCAGAAAATTCCATGAAAATATCCCTAAGGTCTCTGGCAATCTTGAACTGTTGAGTTCCATCATGAACAATCTTCAAATTAGTTCTCTTTTCATTGCATTCTTCTTGCTATTTATTGCTCTGACGAATGCAATTCTCTATCAGAAATTTTGACCACACCATGGTAATTTCTTTATTTCCATATAATCAACCTTTCATAGCACAACTTTATATTACACGACCCTATGTCTGCATGACTTTTATGGAGTTGGGTTAAAATTTGTCACGTTCAAACTGGTTCAATTGCCAGAGATCAAGTATATTCAGATCGAAGTTGCGACAATAAACTTTCAAACAATTTACCAACAAAATCTGTGTGTAAGAGGTGAACAATATTGAGCCTATTTAGGGAACAAAGCCCCCATCCCAGCCATTGCATGCTATTTATAACTATAAAACAGGAAGATTCTCACAGCAAAAAGTGTAGAGTCAACATGGAACTTCTCTCAAACAAAAACATCTACATATACTCCTATCAAGATTAGAACCTAGCTGTTGAGATATATTATGGATTGATTAGTATTGATAATATTGAGATATATTAGGGCTATAATTAGTTAGAGATATTAGGTATATGATTAGTGAGAGAAATTAGAGATATGATTATGATTATTTATATCTCTTTAAATGTATAAATACCCTATTAGGGTAAATCAATCAATGGGAAATTTCAGAATATTTCATTTCCCCATCTAACATGGTATCAGAACCATTGTTGATACGATGGATGTGCATGGATCGTCCAGGCGAACGTCTCCGGTCTCCGTTCATGTCAGACTTCGTTCCGTATCTAGAGCGTGTCTCCTTGCTTGTTCTAGATCTGTCCAGAGCACACCTCCGTTTCTTACACGCGTCGGCCCAGGAGAGTCAGGAGGTTCCAATCGGCTCGTCCCAAAAGTTTCGTCGCCGTCCGGTGAGCGCGTGAGCTTCACGCGCCGTCTGAAGTTTCACCTACTTTTTCACGTGCCGACGCATGATGCCGTTTTCCGACAAGTTTTTGACGGCGCTCTACCTTTCCGTCTTCGTCTCCTCATTTCCGTCCTTCCCCTAGTGGTTTCGTGTACTGGTTTGAAGTTTTATCTATGGGCTCTTTTTGTTTGCACTGTAGGGCTCTGTTGCTGGCTACTGGTGTAGCTTCAACGGATTTTATGTTGTCTTTGGCTAACTCCTAGTGTAGCCCCAGCGTTTCTATCTTATCTTTGGCTAGCTCCTGGTGTAGCTCCAGCGGTTCCTTTTGTTTTCGGTACTTTCATCATTTTGCTTGGTCCCAGGTGTGACCCTTCCTTGTGCCGAAAACAAAGATTACTTTCTTTATGATCATCGTTCGGTTGCTTGTTCTGGTGATGCATCTCCTTTTGATGTTCGCTGGCGTTTAGGTCATTTATCTTTTTTGTCCTATTGAGTCTAAAACGGGTCAATTACCTTTGTAACAAGTTGGGCTTGATTAATATCTACGCTCCAACTTGAGGGGGAGTGTTGAGATATATTAGGGATATGATTAGTATTGATATTATTGAGATATATTAGGGCTATGATTAGTGAGAGATATTAGGTATATGATTAGTGAGAGATATTAGGGATATGATTATGTATATATTTTTAAATGTATAAATACCCTATTAGGGTACATCAATCAATGGGAAATTTCAGAATATTTCCTTTCCCCATCTAACACTAGCTATATGCCTTGGCCCCAATGATTCGTTGGATTCAACTCACTGAATCTTTTTTGTGCTAAAAAAGATCTTACACCACAAGATCAGAACCATTTATTTTATTTTTCCAATGGCAATAATAGATATTCCCAAAATAAGATACAAATAATATGCGTAATAGAAGAGCCTTTTATTGACTCTGATCAAAGGGAAAGGGACGTATGAAAGCAGAGTTCAATTCCCAAATCTTGAGGGAGGCCTTAATGTTGATGCCTGTTGCATTGTTGAACAGAAATAACCTTGCTGCTCCATATATTGCTTCTGTTGGATAAACCCTAGATGTCATCACTCTTCTCCCTCCTTGAGCAAAGCTCTCTATGATTGAATGATCAACCTAATCAACATTCAGAGTTCCAAGAAATTAATTCTCACTAATTAATTTCAATATTATGTGAAATCTACAAACCAGAAGGGCTAAGTATGTGTG
>JANTPZ010097065.1:0-11109 GCA_025593235.1 Vachellia pachyceras
ATATTTAAAAATGGCCCAATTTAATAAGTTTTAATGACTACAATATGTAATGTGCATGTACAGGCAAAAACTTTTTGCATATTGCTAAATTAACATCATATTTACACTAATTATCATTAAGAATTGTAATATTCAGAAGATTGAAATTTGCTAACAGTCCATAACACTAGGACTGATGTTATCTTTTTCCACTACTTTCGTACATGTATATGGTCTTCAAAATAATGTTATTATTTTATTCCTTTCCTTTTTAAAAAAATTAGAAAATCAAAAGAGACAAATTCATAAAAATAATTATCAAAGCTAAGAAAAACTAAAGGAAATGAGTATATATATGCTATTTTTATTTTTCAGACAAAAGATAATTTAATACCAGCCAATGAAAATATGAATGTAAATAACTGCAAAGATTATTTAAAGTAAGACTATTTGTTTTAGGGAAAATAAAAATTTGGAAAATACAAAATTCTAAATTGGTTATTTACTATAAAACAAATTGTAAGTTACTTATCAGGAGAGGCTAATACTTTATCCATATGATAAAAAATGGATTTTAGATTTTATAGTTTTCAGGTTCTTTTTTTATCATTTTCCCTTAATTTTTACTACGCACATGTATTAGCAATGTCGAGTATTATATATAGACATCTTTCTCTACGAGATTCCAATCTTAGCAACTAAGATTATTTATCAAAAAATTTCACCAGTTTAACATTTATAAATAAAATAGTCCATCGTTTACCCACATATATACATACAAATAACAATTTTTATAGGTTTCTCTAGCTAAAAAAAACAACTTCCAAAAATCTATTGTAATTTTTTGTTTTGTTTTCATATTAAAAGAATCCGTCAATGACACATTTTATTTATGATATGTATAGATGAATTGATGCACCGTGTATAAAGGTTTGTGGAGTCAACTTATAAATTATTTTCAAAATGGGTCCCATGTTACTAAATTATATATGGACCATATGTACACAAGAATATTTTATGGATAAAAAAAAGAAAATCCTTTGTTGTTATTAATAGTTAAATTAAATATTTCATCTTTAATATAGTGATATCATGGACCTGGATATGCCATAGTTTTCTTCCCAATTAAACAAAACTCTTTATTGCAAAATTTCCAAAACAAAATTATTTTAATGAAAGAAGATATGGATACACAAAATTGAGTCATTTACCTCATATTTTTCATTTTATTTTTGAACGAAAAAATTGATCCAGTTAAAGCTAACAGATGATAATAATGTTGAACAAACATGAAATTTAATATTTAAAATTTGCTGACAAACATTACCATAATCTATTTTGTACTAAGATAAAATTCATTTTTATTCTAAAGGTTTTCGCAAAGTAGTAATGTTGCGCAACAAGTTTTTTTGGTTTAATATTAGCCTTGAAGTTTAAAAACATACAATTTTATCCCTATATACTCTTATTTTATTTTATTTTTAGTTTTTATTCCAAACACATGCCCTTTATGTCTTTACGTGATCACACTACTATTTTCTTTTTGAGCTAAAGTTTCGTAGTATTACTGTTGCCAATATATTTAATTTCAAATTGTAGGGCATTAATTTTTCTGAGAGCAAATAAAAATTGTCTACAAAATTGTCATATATACATCAATTGTCAAATATATATTATAATTAATTTATGTATATCGTTTTTCTATGTATGAAGTCTTGTAAGGAAACTTCAAGAAAACTTTGGGTCAAAAATAAATTTAAACAAAAATGTACATGCAAAATAGATAATTATAGTACTCTTAAATTTTTTTTCTTTGACTTAAAATTACATAGAACCTTACTATATGACTGAGACTAGTTGCCATCAATAAAGCAGGAAATTTGGATTATCTTGTTAATTTATTAATTTTATGTGGATACAAAATATTAAGCAACATCAAAACAGTTAAAATTAATGAACCATCCAAAGAATGAATGATGTGAACATAATGTGTCTATGTATAAGCTATTAGGAGTTTTTTTAAGCTTTAACCCAACTTATACTGAAATGTTCTTTTTAATTTTTTTGTCATAATTTTTTATACATTCCATTATAATGACTGATGTTACCTTTTTCTACTGCTTTCATAAATGTATATGGTCTTCAAACTAATGTTATTATTTTATTTCTTTCCTTTTTAAAAAAATTAAATAAAAATCAAAAGAAACAAATTAATTAAAAAACGTTACAGTCTCTCTAGCTATAAAAAGAAAATAAAAAAAAATACCAACTTTGAAAAATCTATTCAATGAATTAAATTTTATTATATGTTTTGATGAATTGATATACATGAATAAAAGTTTGTGGCGTCAACTCAAAAGAATTTATAAAATGGATCCAACTAACAAATTATAGTCCACATGCACATTGTGGTATGTGGAAAATATTTCATTGTAATTTATTCAAAAGAAAATTCTACAAATTAATAAGACGTCTAAATAAGAGGTCGCAAACTTGAGAACTTTCAAAACTTTAAAAAGTGTATTGTCATACATATATATATATATATATATATATATATGGATATATAGATGCCTTATTTAATAAATTTTAACAATCATAAGATGTGATCTGCACATAAATGCAAAGATTTTTTGTTCATAATTAAATTAACATAACATTTAAACTAATTATCAACAAAGAACTGTAATGTTCAAGAGTTTGAATATTGTTCAAAGATGTTATCTTCAATAATATTGTTTTAATTCCTTTCCTGTGTTGTTTAATTAAAAAAAATCAAAAAAATTATATAAAATATTTCAAATTATGTTAGTTGGCTAAGCTATCTAAGATTATTTAGTTAATTTTCATGTATAATCATCATATTTAAAATTAGTTTCTTCATTTAACTTGAACTCGTCTCCACAATTGATCCCACAATATCATCATATTTAAAATTAGTTTCTTCATTTGACTTGAAAAATTAGTTTCTTCATTTGACTTGAACTCATCTCCACAATTGATCTCGCAATTTCTTTTCCCCCTTTTCTTTTGACCAATAGCCCCTAAATTTAAATGTTCCACATTTAAAAATATTTATTTTATTAAGCACAAGCATCCGATAATATCAAATATTAAATGTGAACATCTTTCGCAACGAAATTAAAATCCTTATAGCTAACACAACCCTCTCACAAAATATTTCACTAGTTTAACTTTTATAAATAAAATAGTCTATTGTATACACATGCATAAACACATGTGTTCTAAATCTTTATCACTACTGTAAACTTTCTTAATTAATAAAAAAAATATGTGAACAACATTTAATTATAATGTAAATCTACTTGATATTAGATGATTATTGATTATTTGATTTATGTTTTATATTTAATTTGAAATGTAATGTTTGAATTCAACCTTTATGAAGTGCATTATATATATTTAAGTTGTATTATTTAAAATTTAAATTAGATATTTTATGTTCAATTTTGTGATGTATTTTTATAAATTAAATATTTGAAAAAAGATATTTTATTTTAGGTATTAAAAAATGAAATAGATAATTCGAGTTGAAAAATATTATTTGTAGAAAATATCAAAAAATGTTAAAAAAAAGTGACAACTTTAATTGGATAAATATCGACATGTCAACATGTGGGTCTTTTAGCCCAATCTACGTGCTGGCCTGCTTTACCACCGATACAGTCAAAATGAATCCCATGTAAACAAATTATACATAGACTACATGTACATCGTAGGATTTAGAAAATGATCTTATGGATAATAAAAAGCAACGACTTTGTTATAAATAGTTAATTATGTCATCTTTAATAAAGTGACATGAAAGACCTAACATGCAATACTTTTCTTTTCAATTAAACAAAACTCTTTACTACGAAATTCCCAAAAAAATTTCTTTTGCAAACATATTTGTTACATTATTTTTTTGGCCACAATAGTTACAAAGTTCTGTATTTTCTTCACCATGAATTGATACAAAATAGAAGATTTTATTGGGGAAAAAGACAATACTATACACTAAATCATGGACTATATTTTTTTTTCAAAGTAAAATTTAAATGGAGTTATCTAAAATATATTATTTAATTAATTTATACATGGTCTTGTTCTATGTACATTCTCATATAAAGAAACTTCAAGAAAACTTCGTCAAAAGTAAATCTATAAAGCAAGAAATTTGGATCACCCAAAATTTTAAATAACAAATAAACAGTTAAAATTTGGACCATCCAAAGAATGAATGATTCACACATAATGCCTATAAAAGTGTATTTAGTTGTAAATTGAGATAAATTTTTTTCAAATAATTAGTCAATAAATAACATATTCAATTATATTCAATCTATTTGAACTACAAAAGTGTATTTAGGTAAATTGAGATAAATTTTTTCAAATAGTTATCTTAACTGTCCGACAGCAAATGGTACGGAAAAAGTGGCTTTGACTTTAACATATACATCCACACACGCACACACGGGAGGGAGTGTTGTCTGGTGAGAGGAAAGTGATTAGTGAGCGATTGTGCCAGGGTTGAAATGGGAAAGGAGGGAGGACTTACAAAGATGTCCACTATAGACGTACCTAATACCTTGTTTGGTAGGATGAAATTGAAATTGAAGATGAATTCTATTTTGCATGTTTGATACTAAAAATTGGAATTGGATTTGAATTCCATGTAACCTCAATTCCACATTCCATCTTAAAAGCTAAACTTTCCAATTCCACCTTCATAATTCCTTCCTTGACCCCACTTCAAATAACAACAGCCAACAGCTGTGGTGACCTGAAATGGAGATGGAGAAGGAACAACGATATGCTGATGCCTCGCCAACAGCCATCGGCGACCTCAGAGCAACAACCAACAATTGCTTTCTGCTCCTCCGTCAGTAAACAAGGATCGATTATTCAAACTGATGAGAAGTGTCCCAAACATAAGCATGTAATGAAACAGCCACCGCATTATTCAACATTTCAATATATATATATAGTACCATGCTAATGTAATGGTTAGTGCTAAGACAGGACTTCAATGAAGACAAGATCGAAATTTTAATCTAGAGCTGTTTTCGAACATCGCTAAGGCCAATGTGGTTCCAATAAGCTGCTTGTGTTTTCATCAGGTAGCATTACCAATTGCTCTGCTATGACCTTCTCCATGGTCGCTCTGTTTCTGCGTTCCTGCCATGGAAGCGAAGCAGCTCTGAGATCTGCCTAATGGTCGACACACCAGAACCAGCTTCGAAGCCTCTTCCGTCGATGCCCTCTGCTCAGGCACCTCCACATGGCAGCCACGTCTCTCAACCGACGCCTCCCCTATCTTCCTCGAGTTCCAGCTCTGAAGATGAAGATGAAAGCACTGTAGCAGCGATTTGTAGCACTGCCGATGAAGGCGATTTGTGGCACTAAAGTTTTTTGAAGACGAGAGGCCAGAATTTTTTCATCAGAGTTGTTTTTTATTTTTAAATATAAAAGGGCATTTCAGTCTTTTTATATAAAAATTAGGTTTCATTTCCATGACATACCAAACACACTTTTAAATTCCATATCCATCTCCATTTTCATCTCCATTTCTATCAAAATCAATTCCAATATACCAAACAGGCCCTAAATGTTTCTTAATGGGTTGAATTGCACCATCTGAATTCTAGAAAATTAGATATATAATAGGGAAATTTAGTGTCAGGTGCCAAATAAATAAAATATTTAAGGAATGGTTCCATAAAGAAAGATATTTAATGAGAAATCCCATTGACAACATGAGGTCCTTGTATTGACAACAGCATGCGCTGTGTTGACAACACCTCATATTGTCAATGGGACCTCTCATTAAATATCTTTCTCTATGGGACAATTCCTTAAATATTTTATTTATTTGGGATCTAATATTAAATTTCCCTATATAATAGTATTATATGATTTACTTTACATTCACTCATTTACTAATTTTGAACCCTCTAAATTTTTGTTCAAATTTTTCTCATAAAATATTAAAAATAAGTTCTATTTATATTTTTAAAAAATAGTTTGCTCCCAAATCAAAGTCATCAGTCCACCACTACGTCCACAACTGTCCGTACAATTAACGAACATAACGGACCAATCACAAAGCGAAAGCACAACATCCTCTCATGATTGGTTTTTGCAGGGAAACTTCAGGCCAAAAACTTAGACATAGTGCCTATACACACACATGTATTCACATATATGCTATTAGGAGTTTTTTTAAAGTTTCAACAAACCTTATAGTTATAAAAAATGAGACAAATTCATTATAATTCATTTAAAAGAAAATTGTGCCAATTAATAATTGGATCTGGGTAAGGGTTTATAGATTTATAGGGAGCGTTCAAAATTTAAAGGGAAATTTATTGGGAGGTGGCAAATAAAAAGCTTATTTAATTAATGGTCATAATTTTAAAAATATTTATCAAAAGGTCCCATTGACAACATGAGGTGTTGTCAATACAGCGCATGGTATTATCAATGTATAGGACCTCATGTTGTCAATGGGACCTTTTGATAAATATTTTTAAAATTGGGACCATTCATTAAATAAGTTTCTTATTTGGGACCTCTCAATAAATTTTCCAAATTTAAAAAGTCTGTTGTCATATATATAATAATGGACCCAGTTAAAAAGTTTACCATTTCCATGACCTACTAATTTATTTTTGAAACAATACCTGTTCTCATAAGATCAACATTCAAAAGAATGTTTGTTTGTTTGTGTAAATATAAAGATGTAGAAGCTAAATACCTACATGGCATTGAATGTTTCAGAGGACATGATACATCATCCTTTTTCAATTCATTCTCATACATTTGAACTCATTTGAACCGTTATCATTCCTTATTGGGCCTTGAGTAAGCCCAAGAACTGTGCTATCCAAAATTTGGACCTCATGTTATTCACTAACAAAAAATTTCATAATTGATATTCCAAATTATTCTTGCAAGTATCTCATATGATGCAATGATGTTTTAAGCACTGCGGGACATCTCCCAACGAAAATACAAACCTTAATTTAATATGTTGTGAGATTTTAGCTCTTTCCTCGAGACCCAACTTCCTTTGATAATTGAATAGTAATTTCATCAACCAAAGAGTGTAAATACAATATAGCACAGAAACACGTGTAATAAAAAGATTCGCATATCATATTCAGCCATTGAATAAATTTTAAAACAAAAAAAATAAAACATTATGAATTTGTACCAAGTGCGTGAGTCCATTTATTTAATTTTATTGGGGCTATAGACTCTTGTTTTTCTTACAATCAAATGGTCATTTCAGTCCGTACGAAGCAGGTTATTCACACTCTCTAGGGGTTTCAAGCAGTGGATGATAGCATACTATTTGATTAATTAAATGGAGAATTACATTTAAGTCCCACACTATGAATTAATTACTGTAAGGTCTCAAGAGGTTGTTAATGGTAGTTGCTTCACTTATCAATGGTGCTCATCGACTTGTCATTGACAACTTTTGGGACCTTATAGTAATTAATTTGCTAGTGCGGAATCTAAATGTAATTCTCCCTTGATTAAATATGTCACATAAAATAAAACAACATTTGATTAAATAAATCATGCACGAGAAAAGCACAATTAAATCCTACTGTTTAATCAAATAATTAACTTCTAGCAATTAACAAAATTTCCAAGCAATTAAAAATTAAAATATATTTAAAATAATTTTATTTAGCCGAAAATATTTCATGAAATATTCTATAAATAGCCCAAGTTAAAAACAACAAAATTAATCTCAATAGAAAATTTTCAGACTTAATTCAATAATTAAATGACAAATCACAAATACCATATATTGCACTGAAATAACCATATATAGACATTTTCATTAGGAGTTTTAAAATCTCTCTCTTTCACGTATCCAAACATTGTTTGAAAATTAACATCAGCATATTTCAACCAAGTAAAATATTTGACAAAATTAAAATTGTAAAATAGTTAATGTTAAATTTCCTTAATTCTAAACGATTAACTTCAATAGATATATAAAATAAAGACCATGTAAATAAATCACATTTGCTTTCATATATAAAAGTTCCGGATATCAAAATAAAATGTTCAACAAATTTTGGAGCTAAAATAAATGTCCATCAGTAAAAATATACATAGCCCAGAGGATAAGAGAGCCCAAAAAATAGAAGGTAACAATATCTACAAAAATTCCCAAATGGAGGCCCAATTTGCATTATTGAAATAATGGAAAAAATAAGAAAATATTCATGATTCCAATCACAAAATGCACAAAAAGAGTTTTCTGAAAAAAAGGGGGATAGGAATTTTTTCTTAGATCAGTGGCCCAAGTATGCAAGGCCCAACTTTCTGGCCCAAAGATTTTTGTTCTACAGTTTCTATGCTGTCAATACAAACCTCAGTAGTTAATTAATAGAGTTTTTTTAAATGTCTTCCAGTCAATCCTTTATAGCAAGAGGTAATGCACAATTTGAAAGCGATAAAAAAAAAAAGCAGTGAGGCATGTTACATCTAAAATAAAACACACCATAATAAAGCATCGGTGACTGGAAATTACATAAACAAAATAATAGGCATTTCCATCTAAAATAAAATATATCGATACACCCTTCGTAGTATTGCTAGAATGCATACCAAACACGCTACAATCTAGCCAAAAAAAGAACAAAAAAGATAAAAATCAATGAACTTATATAACACAATACAAGGCCAAATTCTTGGGGAATCTTCAATTTGCACAAACTCTATTTCTTGTCTTTTTGACTTGTTTCTTGGATCAGCCCCATAAAGTCCTAATAAGCCATTGAGGCTTTCCAATGGAGAACATAATATACCCCATGAAGATTCCAAACACCATTCCACATCCATATCCCAAGGCCACTGGCTTCCAACCAAATCCAAATTTCTTATCAGAATCAAAACTTAGTGTAGGTGATCCTCCTTCATCCTTCTTGCATGTTTTTGACAATGGAACACCACACAGTCCTAAATTTCCTTCATATGACTCATTTTGGAAAGTATCAAACTGTTCACCTTTTGGTATGGCCCCCTCAAGCTGATTTTGTGAAAGGTTCAAAACAGCAAGAAAGTTGAGGTTCGTCATTGCTTGAGGAATCTCACCCTTGAGTTTGTTGCATGAAAGATCTAACCATTCTAGACTTGTCAATTTTCCAATGGACTTTGGAATAGAACCAGTGATTCTATTGTGGGAGAGATTAAGCCCTATTAATGCATGAAGCTCTCCAATGGCTTTTGGAATCTCCCCATCAAATCTATTATTTGACAAATCAATGGTGGCGAATATTTTCAAAATCCTTACCAGCTCTATGGTATAACCTTTCCAAGTGATAACCACTGAATCCTTATAGGTTGAATAATTTTTACTTCCCATATATTGTGAATCAGCTTCAACATCATCTGTTTTCATCATTCCTTTAAATCCCTTGATGTATGTTGTTGGCAAAGATCCATGAAAATGATTGTTTGAAAGGTCAGAAATCCTTAATTTAGGAAATGAATGCTTGGCATTATTGGAACAAGAAATGGCCCCATAAAACTTATTCTCTCTCAAAACAAGCACTTGTAACTCTAGCAAATCATCAAGCCAACTAGGAAATGTATCCCTGATCTCATTGTGACCAACATCAAGAATTTCTAGTCGATTACAATGAGCCAAAGATTGAGGCAACAATCCCCTGAGTCGGTTGCTATTGAAATGCAAAGTTTGTAGTACATTTCTCTTTGAAAAATTGTTTGGCAAAGTTCCAGAAAAATCATTCATCTGTAGATCCATAACAGAGAGATTAGGTAGGCCAGCAAGGCATTGTGGAATAGGTCCTGACAAGTTGTTATATGACAAGTTGAGTATTTCAAGTGTGCTCGCATTGCAAAACAGAAAGGAAATGTCTCCACTAAATTTATTTTTTGAGACCGAATAAAAGTAAGCTCCATAGAATGGGATCGGCAGATTTCCTTGTAGCATGTTGAAGTTGAGATCAAGATATGTGACACTTATATTTGAAAGTGATGAAGGGACTCGACCACTGAAATTATTATTATTAAGGCTCAAACTCTCTAGTTTACTAAGCTTTCCAAACACGTTAGGTATTTCACCACTAAAGTTATTTATTGAAAGATCCAAGCTGTTGAGATGTTCAAGTTTTGAAAGTGATGATGGGAATTGACCGCTAAAACTATTATTGGAAAGACGTAAGGAAAAGAGATTTACAAGTGCTGAGAGAAATGAGACCCCACCGCTAAATTTGTTTAAGGAAAGGTCCAAACTGGTGAGTTGAGTGAGTGTTGAGAGAAATGAGACCCCACAGCTGAATTTGTTTGAAGAAAGGTCTAAGTAAATGAGATGAGAGAGATTCTTGAAACTCAAAGGAATATGCCCTTCAAATTTGTTTAAGGAAAGGTCCAAACTGGTGAGTTGAGTGGGTGTTGAGAGAAATGAGACCCCACCGCTGAATTTGTTTGAAGAAAGGTCTAAGTCAATGAGATGAGAGAGATTCTTGAAACTCAAAGGAATATGCCCTTCAAATTGACAATCATTAAGATATAACCTTTCAAGGGATTTCAAGTGGCCAATGGAATCCGGTACTTCTCTCAAGAAAGGGATGCCAGAGAGATACAAAAATATTATTGAGCTCCAATTGAGCTTTGAAAGCTGAACCTCAATATTTGTACTCCCTCCCAATTCTAGAACTTTAAGATTTTCTAGACACAAAAGGGTATCTGTTATGTCACCTTGCAAAGAAGTACGCCAAAGAAAAAGACTGATCAAAGAGGATGACACATTCCTAAATGAAAATAAGGAGTGTGGTGTAACAGAGGACATATTCACGTAACGTAAGTTAAGCTCCCTTAAATTAGTTGTGTTTAGAATCATCTTTTCCCAAGTGGAAGGCTCAAATCTTAGCAATGAACTCCCATTCTCATTAACATTAAAAGACATGTCAAGTAAGACCAATTTGGACAACTGTGAGATTTCATAAGGGATTTCACCGAAAAAATTATTGGCCCGAAACTGTAAGGATGTGAGATGTTCTAGGCTTGAAAGGAATGAAATGTCACCACTAAACTTGTTTGAACCAAGATTCAAATAAGTTAGCTGAGTGAGATTTC
>JANTPZ010097069.1:0-15902 GCA_025593235.1 Vachellia pachyceras
CAATCTATAACACTCATTTCCATCACAGTTCAACTCTTCTCCATCTTTCCTCTTCAATCCTTTCTCAGCCAATTGTCTCATCGCTTCCTTATCATACATATAACCAGCCACTCTCACACTCATCAAATACGACCCTATAGGGCTCGCCACTGACCCCACATTGTAAAGCGTCGAGTAATATTTGAGTCCAAAAAGCTCAGAAATAATGGTGAAAAGTATTGGCCAGTTAGCTCCAAAGCAAAACCCTATAATTATTGAGGCCACGTAGAGTCCATTGGGGACGTTGAAGGCTACTAGAAGATGTCCCACGCATGAAAGGAGGAGAATTAATGTGAGCATGAAGGGTCTTGGGAATTTGAGCTTTGTAACCATGAACTCTGAGATCACACCTTGTACTATTTTCCCCAGGTAGATCCAGATCGCCATTAGAGACACGAACGTTGTTATGCTTTGTGGTGAGTACCCTAGAGCTGTTCCGATTTGGCTTAGATTGTTCACCACTGTTAAGGTTCCTCCAAGACCACATATTGTAGCAGAGAACAGAATGCCCATGTCTAGACTTAGAATCGCTTGCAGGATTGTATAGTCTTCACCTCTTTCTGGTTTTCTGGATATGTTTCTCCACCATGAACATGACACAGAAGCTTCTCTGTGTTGCTGCTGTTCTTCTTCTTGAGGTTCGTGCTTCTTCTTAAGCTTGGGCTTTTCTGTGGTTATGGTTACTTTCTGTACTGGTTCTTGTTGTTTGGCTCTCCAAACCTGAAGCTCCTCCGTGATTACAACGACGATGGGAAGGATTAGAAGGAGGAGCATAAGAGAAGATGCCAGATAATACTCGTTCTGGGTAAATTTGAGACATTTTTCCAGAATGATGATGACAAGAAGGAAGCCTGCGAGAAGAAGAGACAAGTAGACGAACTTGTAGAAATTTCTGGTATCGTTTTTCTGTTGAAGACCCTTATGGTGTCTTATGAGTGGAAGGAACAAGAAGGAGGTTGCAGTAGGGAGCCAAGCCATGAGCAAAAGAAGAGATTTTGAATCGTTCCCGTAGAAAGCGTAATATAATTGAGTTATGATTGCGCCACTGAGGCCCAGGAAGCCGCTCAGCATTCCGATGACGATGCCGCGGGAGCCGGGGAAGTTCTTGACGGAGGTAACGACGACGCCGGTGTTGGTGGAGCAGTGGGAGTTGGCGCCGATGAAGATGTAAAAGGCCATGAGGGGGACGGAGGGAGGGTGGGGGAACTTGCGGTTGACGGCGAGCCAGATCATGAAGTAGCCGAAGAAGTTGAGGACGGCGCCGACGGAGACTACGACAAAAGGAGGAGTGACCTCGTTGAGGAGGCCGGAGAGGATGCCGATGTTGGAGCCGAGGTCTTTGAAGAAGGAGAGGAGGTTGAGGGTGGACTGGTCGTAGCCGAGCACGGACTTAATGTCGCGAGAGTAAAGAGCGAACATGTAGCTGGCCCCGGAGACGGACATGATGAGGAAGGAGGAGAAGATCATGAACCACCGGCCGGTGATGAGATGGACGGCGAAGGACTTCGTCGGTCGGAGCCATGTGGTGGTAGTGTGTGGTTCTGATGAAGAGACCACCATGGTTGGGTCCGAGATGACAAAATAAAAGAGTTAGGAACGAGACACCAAAGCCTATGATTGGGTTTGGTTCGAGGAAGATAAAAATAAGACACGATTTGTGTGAGACACATGAAGCTTAGTGGGTATACGTGGGGTTATATAGTGAAGCTTCATGGACTAGTACTCTCACATCAACCCAACACATCTCACTCTTGTTATCGATATAAATATATATGTATGTATGTATATCTACATGTGAAGATTTTTTTTAATTTCCATTCAAATCTTTCTTTTCCGAAGTGTTAGATAAAATGTTAAACCATTGTGTTGTGTTAACTTTGCATCGTGATAATTCAGTATAAAAATATCAAGAATTTATAATAGTGAAATTTAAAATTTTTAGATGAAAGTTAATTGATTTGTATAATATATATGCACACCATGCATTTTTTTAATAATATATAATACATGTATGATTTAATCAGAATCCATACCTCAAAATCCCAGTGAATTTTACTGTACATTACAGTGATCGATTAGAATTAATTCTTTTATTTTTATCCAATATCTATTTTTTTTTGCCAGCTTATGTTATATATAATGTGCTTGTTTGAAGAAGTTTATTTACTCTCTAAAAGTACGTTCAACAATGTTTTTCTGTAAAACGAGATAATCTCATCAACATATTTACCTCTGCTTGCGTAAAAGTACTTCTTTACCGCGTTCCCAAAGGACACATTGGATGCTACTATGAGGTAACGAGGCATAATTAAAGAGGTTCAGGTTCTTAGACCCCTCTGGCTCTCATCCAAAATATAAAAATATGAAAGCTTTATAATCAATGTGTTTGGTAACGCTTTTCCCCACCCAGAAGTGCGGTGTACAGTGCCAAAAGTGGAAAAAAAGTTGATGTTCACTTTTTTGCAGTGTTTGGGAAGGCTTATGAAAATAAGTCACTTGTGGGAATAAGTTACTTCTGCCAACAAACTGAAATCCTAAGTTTTTATAAATAAGTCACTTCTTCTACCGTTTTTCCAAACACAGATCACTTTTACAATCTGACTTATTTCTAATCTTACTTCTCCATAAGTCCTTCTGCAAATAAGTTACTTATTCCACCGTGTTCTCAAACGGACATAACTTAATGTTAATATAAAAGTATAAAAGCTGTATAATAATTCACGGTTATAAAAAATCAGTTGAGATAGTAATTTATAAAAATATATATTTGTTTTCTTTAGATACTTCCATTGTCATTTGGAGGGAAAACTATCCTATGACAACAGAATCTATCTTTAATGCGTGCAATTGACAGAGATATTTTAAAAATGAATTTTAAATTTGGGAGATAATATAAATTAAAATTTAACATTTGTGATAAGCAAATATTTCAATTAACCCTTACATCTATTATGGAAATCAGTATAATATCACATCCGGTCCTGATATGTAATCAGTTAGAGTTGAATTTGATCATAAACATAATGTTTAAATTTATTTTATCTCCCAAATTTATAATATTTTTTATAAAATATTTCTATTAATTGCATGTATTAAGAGTTTCATGTAAGGTAGTAATAATGAAAGATTATATTTTAAAAGAGTTAATTATATTTATTATAAGTAACTAACTTAATTAATTTTATGTATTTTCTTAAATTAGTTATATAACTCTTATATTTACTAGTATATATCCTAAAACATGATACGTCTTCTACATGAGATAAAGTGGGTCTCTTTATCATATCATTATAAAATCCCATTCAAATTATGTAAAACAAAACACATCTCATGTTGTTACTTTATAAAGGCTTGTTTGCCATCACTTCATGAAATCTAGGTTTGATTTCAAAACCTAGGTTTTAACCCAAAATCTAGGTTTTGTCCAAGTATAAAAAATTTTCTGAAAAGATATTTTGGTTACAAAACATCGGTTTGAAACTTAGATTTTCTCTTTCCTACTTTTTCTTCTTTTTTTCATGTTTCCTAATTTTCATTCTTTCTCTTTCCTCTTTTCTACCCATTTTTTGCTTCAAAATCCGTAAAATCTAATAAATTCCCAAACATAAATCACTTTTCAAGATATATGTTTTATCTCGTAATCTGTAGAAGCTATTTTCAAAATTTAGATTTTACTTTAAAATCTATAAAAATTATTTTTTAAATAGCTTCCGAACAAACTCTAAATCTTTATTCATGCTGAGAAGGTAACTGGTTTTCGCTGCGTTCCAGCAATTTAGACTGAGGAAACGTTTAAATTCTTTGTTTTGACACTTGGAGCAGAAAAGTCAAAATAACAATCAATCAAAGTATTTCCACGATAGGAGACCAATGGTAGGACCACCTTTAAATGCACTATTTGAAATACGTGCTTAGTTGAAACTTGAAAAGCCAGCTTTGGGATTAGCTTTATCGCATATCCAACGGTAAATGTTTAAATTAACGTGATTTACAATTTAATAAATAAATATATAAGAAGATTTTTATCCCAACTTCTATGAACGTGATTTCCAAATCCAAATGCAATCAGACCCAATTTTATCGTTTATTAAGTTTAAAGGAATCATTAAGATGGGGTCATTAAGGCAGCTAAAGAAATTGAGTTATCAACTTGACATTAAACCAGTAATTGGAAAAAAAAATGAACAATAATTCAAATTTGTTTCTTAAAAATGAAAAATGAGATCCATCATGCATGATATTTATAAATGCAGTTAGAGAATAAACATTAGTGTTTCTCTAATCATGTCTCCTATTTTATATATTTTTGCATGCTCAGTTAAGAAAAATCAAAGAGCAAAACGTTAGAGAAAAAGTGGGGAATAATGGGCATCTCTCAGCAAGAACAATCCAATAAATTTTTATACATAGAAAATTTCGGGATTCTGCATCTTTTGCATAAGCAAACATCATTAATTACTTTGATATATGTATTTTTTGTTAATAAAATTTCGAATTTAATACCATGAATAATGTGGAAAAGGGAAATTAAAAGAAGATAAAGTGTTTGGTTGATTCAGCATTTATTAATAAAAAGTACTTCTTTACTGTATTTTCAGAAGGCAGTCGTATCAGAACTCCACGTTTTTTTAACCAAAAGAAGAGAACCATGGAAGTGGGAGACTGGTGTAGTCCCCCCTCACTCGCAATCCCACGTGTCTGACCAGCCTCAATAATAATTATTTCATGAAATTCTAAAACCTACTTATATAAAAATAAAATTGATCTCTTTTGCTATTTATATATTGTCAAGTAGATTTCTATACATGAATGATAATAAAATCTTATTCCGATATTGATTACATGAATCGTAGGTCTAATTGTACTCTGTTAATGACTAAATATTTGGAAAGATTATTAATAATTATATCTTTTTATGTAACGATTTTTAAGTCTGAAAGGAGATGGGATTAATGCATGTGTATGTATAATACCAAGATTATTTTTTTTTTTGGGAAGCACTGAAAATATATTTCATTTGTGTACTGATATTAAAATAAAATTGAAAATGTGCAGTGGTGACTCTTGCAAGTCTTCTTCCTTCTTCCTCCACTATTAATATTTGGAGTTTATGATATGAAGAATGAGAAATAGATGTAAAGTTTTGCGTAATAATAATCCCCTTCATATATTTATCTCAGTTTACGTAAAAGTACTTCTCTACCGTGTTTTCAAACATGTCTAAGAAAGAAGCACGAAAGCAGTCGCATCAGAACTCCACGTTTTATGACCAAAAGAAGAGAACCATGGAAGTGGGAGAAGTGGTAGTCCCCCCTCACTCCCAATCGTGCGTGTCTGACCAGCCTCAATAATAACTATTTCATCAAATTTTAAAACATACTTATATAAAAGTAAAATTAATCTCTTTTGCTGTTTATATATTGTCAAGTAGATTTCTATACATGAATGATAATAAAATCTTATTACATTATGTGAGGTTGATTACACGAATAGTACGGTCTAATTGTACTCTATTAACGACTAAATTGTTGAAAAGATTGCTAATAATTGTATCTTTTTTATGTAACAATTTTTAAGGATGAAAGGAGATGGGATTAATACATATGTATGTATAATACCAAGACTAATTTCTTTTTGGGAAGCACTGAAAATATATTTCATTTGTATACTAATATTCAAATAAAATTGAAAATGTGGGGTGGTGACTCTTGCAAGTCTTATTCCTTCTTCCACCACTATTAATATTGGAGTTTCTGATATGAAGAATGAGAAATAGACGTAAAGTTTTGCGTAACAATGATTGACATGACCATAACTAAACTGAGACGTGGCTTAAAAAAAATTATAATTAGAATGAAGAATTAAAATACAAAGCTTAATTAGATGACTCAGACCTAACCTTTTAAATCAAATCTTCAGACATGTATTTTCTTCAATAATAAAAATGCAAATGGATAAAGTTTCAAAACTCCATTAATTAAAGTGTTATAAATCAGAAAAGGTCTTAAAATATGTGGGTGTACAGTATCTGTTATCATTTCATACATTCCATACTGATAAAACTATAATGTTTAAAAGTTATTAAATTTTAAGATAGAGATAATAAAAATTAAAACTTCTTTTAATGTTAATAAAATATGTTGGAATAGTCTCCACCATGGGAGTATTCGTATAACTTTTTTTATTACAACAAAATATTAAAAAAAAATTCCTGCACACAAGTTTGACAAATCTTACTTTTTAAAAAAGAGGAAAAGCGTGGCAAATTTTATAGATATACGTATGAAAATAAAGTGTGGCGAATTAAAAGATATAATCCATTCATATATTTATAATTTTTTTAAATTAATTTATCTAACTTATAAAATGATACATCATATAATTCTACACATAAGTATTTCAAAATATATATTATAGTTAAGTAATTTATTTATATTTTCTTAATCTTAAAAAAAATAAATTAACTCTTGCAATAAGTGTCAGGCATAATTTCATACATATTAGGGAAGGCTAACGTCACCTTTACTGTAGAATTACGTCATCTTTCCCCGTTCGGACTTGTCTCGCGTCCCTCTTCGCAAACACTGCTCAATCAACGGTGAGGAGTGGACTGTTATTTTTTTAGCATGTGCTGAGGAAGGAGAACCGTGTGGCAGATGCGTTTACTAAAGAAGCCATTTCTTCTTCCAATGTTTATTACTCTTATCCTCTCCATCTTCAAGAGTTGTGTTCTATCGATTGTTTGGGTTTATACCCTACCACTTAGCTCTTTCCCTTATCTGTTAAACCTTTAAGCTCTCGTTATGTACCAAAAAAAAAACAGCAAATTGGCCCGCCTCCTTCTTGGACTTCTCCTCCTCCTCCAGCGATTTTAAGGTATCCTATATTTTAGATGCAACCCCCAACCAATTCGAATGGCTAATGTGGTAAGTACTTAAAAGGGTGGAATAGCTAGTAAGTGAAGTTAACGTTTTCCATACTCAAATAGGGATTGAACCTTTGATTTTACGTGTGTTTGGGAATCCGTTGAGAGAATGTTTTTACGGATTTCAAGTTAAGTATGTGTGAACAAATTTTATCTAAATTTATGTAAAACGTTATTAAAAAGTGATTCCCAAACACGCAATTAAATCCACGGAGGATGGGTTCTTAGCACTCAACCACACACCAAGTGTGGGCCCGCCTCCTTTAGTCCTATATGCAGAAAATTGCAGTTAAAGTTTTGGTCAATGGTCAAACTAGTTTATTAATCTTCCAATAATTTCAACACAATATTTATTCACAATTTTTTTTTGCTGGGAATATTTCTTCACATTTAAGCATGAGCAGTGCAACCAAGAGGAACCAACAAATCGAATCTCTTCCACAATTTGCACAACCCATGCTTAATGTTGAATCCATTTGCACCACAGCTAAGCTTTAGAATTGTACTGGACTGACCGATCAAGTTATATTGGATTAAAACAGAGTATTCAAACCAGTTCATCTGATCCAATCTATCCCGAATTATTTTTTAGTTATTTATTTTTAAATTTTGTATGTTAATAATAATAATACTTATTACTGGTGAAAGCTAAACATTATCGATTTGTACTTAAATTTTAATAATTTTAATTGTATTTTATATGATTTTAGGTTTTTCTATATTAATTTTATATTATTAGGTTAAAATTTTGTCACTTGCAATGAGAAAAAACTTGCATTGAGGTATTTGGAATGATTGGACTGTCCAAGTGGAACATTCTAGTCTAACTTGACAACGGGCTGAAGCCGGATTAGACCCCATACTTCATATACAATCAAGGTTCAAAAAACCAGAGTGAACGATAAACCAAATGAGATAATATTTCAAAGGATAGTGAACCAAAATCAAATTCGACTCGGAGTTAAACTGGTTATATTAAAATAACATAATTTAATTAAGATGTACATAACTTAACTATAAAAAATAATATTTAAATAACTAAGTCACTTATTAAATTCTCTTATTATGAACAAAATCCTAACATAACAACTGTAATTAGAGAAATAAGTAATTATTATTTTTGTATAAGAAATAAGGCTAAACACATACTCTATTATCAATTTTCATAAATGATCCTACCATTTATTTGTAAACAGTAAAAAAAATATTTTTGCTTTCCGACTATATGCATGAAAAATGAGTAATTACTTGTTAATAAGTAATCTCAAACTCTCGTGAGTCGTGCTCTACATGCTTTTACCTAAGAGGTAGACATGCTTCCACAGTACACATGCTTCTGCTTCTGTTCATATGCTTTTTCCCAACAGATCTAGCTCT
This sequence comes from Vachellia pachyceras, assembly GCA_025593235.1. Taxonomy (NCBI): domain Eukaryota; kingdom Viridiplantae; phylum Streptophyta; class Magnoliopsida; order Fabales; family Fabaceae; genus Vachellia; species Vachellia pachyceras. Next base: position 8,342 of record JANTPZ010097069.1, read on the forward strand.
ATTTGGTAAACCATTTTCACCAACGGATATGTTTACCGAGACAAAATTCCTCTCACATAAACTACCTCGGAATCTGTGTCCGTTTTCTCAACGGGCTATCCAAACGGACCTATGCTTCCCCTGTTCCCTTCTACCTTCCTCTCCTGTGAACCTTGGTTATAGCCCTTCTGTAGAGTCGATTCTTTTAAACCTGTCTAAGTTGGAGGTTGAATTTGTAATTAGGAGGGAAAGGGGAACGGACGTCGATCCATATGCGGCATAAGTCTCAACGAAGTGGTCCGTTTAGACTCGTCAAATTAGTTTTTTTTTGTATTTGATTTACTCATTATTATTTCAATTTCTTAGTATATTTACTTTTCAAGTTTTAGAAATAAATCCTTTTAAATCAAACACCAATTCATTGTCTAAGAATTTGTCTATGCCACAATATCTATTTACTTTTTATTTTTAAATTTTATTTCTATCTTTATTTTTATTTTGATCAAACCTTATTTCTATTTTTCAGGTCAAACATGTTTGATTATTTTTCACATATACCCCGTAAAAATATGAACATAAAAAATTGATAAAACATAATTTTTATTACTTTTATCTTATGCATTATATCATAATAACTCTTTGTTTTCCTTTAAGATTCAGAAGAAATATTTTCAATTCAAACACTTATTTCCAATTTTATTTGTGCCATATAGATACACACATGTTTTCACTCATCAAATCATTGTTCTTTCTATTTTCAACGTCTAACTTGTTTGTTGTTTTCCACGTACAAATTACCTTTACAAGACCAAATTTAAATTTTATTGTTTTAACTTGATATATTTGAACAAAGTGGAGATAGGTTAAACAAGCCCATGACCAGCAGGTTGGCTTGTGGCCAACGAGCTCAAGTGCCAAGCTGCAAGATTGGGAAAAATACAAGATTTTGTTCTGCTATTTTATTTTTACATTAATAACATTTAGATATTCTCTTACCTCTCATTATTAATTATGTGGCTACTATTGAAAACAATTTTCATGTGCGAATGTTAATTTTTTGTTTATAATATATTATTATCTTAACTTCATTTCTTTTAATTTAATTTTGATAATATTTATATTTAAAATTAGAAAGTTTAATACTTTAAATTTAAAAATTAAAAAGAAAAAGAATTTTTGTTAAACAAGCTTATAAGCCCACTGGTTGGATTGAGCCCGCCAGTTCAAGGACCGAACTTTGAAATCAAGCCCTTTTAAGTCACTCGAGCTTAAATGGGCTAGGTCCATGAAAGGCAGACCCATTTTCCTAGCTCTGCCTCTCTCCATTCTCATTGTCTTCCCTCTCTTTCCTTCTACTTCCCTTATAATCCAAGCTCTCCTCCTGACTCCAATTTGTTCACATCAACCCCATCACTGTCAGCGCCACGCTCTCCCTCTTCCTCCACAACTGCTTCCACAATTGTTGTGTCTACAAAGTTGAGTGATGTCGACCTCAACTTCTTCCTCATTTTTTGTATTTTTTTTAAATCTAACCCATGTAACTTGTCTAAACCAGCGAGTCACCCGAGTTACGGTTGATTTGTATCGATTTAGCGTGGGTTGTTTTGGTTTGCTTCCCCGACGATTTAAAAGCTAAACTAGACCAAACATGTGATCGATTCTTCGATTTTCAGTCTAAACCGGCCAATCTTTTGAATCTTGCGTACAATTCAAAGCCTTTACCAAACCTTGGGTTGGAACTCGGTTTGGTCTGATATATGCACACCCTTACCTTAGAGTATACAAACCATAATTTCAATGCTTGTTGTTCTGGTAAGATTCACACATAACGTTTGAATAAAGTTTCAACGATTTTGATTTGAAATTTTCAACTAAACTTAGCATCGAGACACTTTCTCTAAGTAAATGGGTTTAGGAAATGGTTTTGGTGCCTATTCAATTAATTGTCATTCACTAAATGTGAGTGTCTTTTCAATTACGGATTCAAATATTAGTTCGTTACGTTGTGGGAACTGATAGTTTAATTCTTTGGTACAACTAACTTTAATTGATAAAAACTAAATCTTTGTCTTGGGACAAACTAAATCTGAACTCGGTTTAACAAAGTTGACATTGGGGGCTTAATATGGACACAATTAGCCCAATAGAGGGGGACACACTGGGCCCAACTTACTTATGGATGGCCCATAAGATATTGAAGGAGTTTCCAAAGGGTCAATCTTGTAATTGTAGCAAAAGCCTAGAACAGCAATTTGCTTATGGATGGCCCATAGGATCACAAATGTGCCTAGCATGGCATTTTTGTTGTTTTCTTTAGGATCAAATTCTAAAATTTGCCTAAATGCAGCAGTTATTGTTGAGAGACCTTCCCACATTTTTCGGGTGTGCGACGCGGGTTGAATTCGGATTAGTCGGGATGAAACTCCGGAGACCGAATCGTGCAACAAAAAAAGGTTCTAAAATTTGCGCGGGAAAAAGGCTCATGAATATGTTATTCAAAGTAAAATAATAAAATACAAAACTAGGTGTTTGGATCTGTATCATTTGAATTCATGCAAAACAACGTAATAGAAAAACATAAAAGAATAAGCATTTTTGTTTTCTTTTTATGTGGTGTTGTCTTGTTTGGTTAGCACTTAGCAGGCTTAGTGTATCTTTGGGAAATATTTCCTTTAACAGTGTCAATACAAAAAGCATATTGAAATCCGTAAAAAACATCTCGAAATTCGTAAAAAGCATATTAAAATCTGTAAATTCTTCTCATAATCTGTAAACTCATTTCTCCCACAAATTCCGAAACACACTTAGTTTGGTTTCGATAATTTGCCTTGATTGGGTTTCATTTTATCTCATGCATGCTGAACATTTCAGTCCAGTTAAGCATATGATTCAATGGTGAACAATAATTTCCAGAATATTATTGATCTATCTATAGGATGATATCTTCAAGACTTATGGTGTATTTCCAGAATAGTAAACAATAATTTTAATTCAAGACTTGATAATTATGATTCTCCACTTCCATATTTAACCTCATTTTCATTCCACTCCATTTCGCTTAATAATATAGGGTTTTTTCACCGTAAGTTACAAAATCACAAAGTATATGATTCTATTTTGTTATCTTAATTTTATAAAACGCTTTTTCAGTTTTCCAATTCTAATACTTAATAAAAAAATGTTGACACTAAAATTTTAAAAACAAAATATTTTTTAAATCCTGATAAATTGAGTTCAAAATTTTAAAATAAAAATAATTGGAAAAAATCATTTGACACTAATTATGTTAATGTTAGAAAATTGAAAATATTGTTTATCTTATTCTTATTTTATACATAAGAGGCATTTTTATCTTTTTACATGAATTTTCAAAACCTTATTTATTCACATCTACCTATTGGTCATTTTCTTTATTCATGACATCAAATGAGGTTTGAGAAATTCAAGGAGTATTTATCTATCATTTTCCTAAGATTGGAAGTGGTGATGGGATCGGGAGTATGATTGAGGGTTGTTTGATAATGCTTTTAATAAATTTATTTTATAATCAATACTAAATTATAAACATACTTAACTACCCTTATCATTAAGGGCTTGTTTGGCATTTAGGTTTCAAAACCTAGGTTATAAAATCTCAGTTTGAAACATATGTTTTCTCTTTCATACTTTCTCTTTCCTACCTTTTCATCTTTTCTCTTTCCTACTTTTTCTTTCTTTCTCTTTCTTACTTTCATCTTTCCTACCCACTTTTTTGCCTCGGAATCCGTAAAAGCTATAACTTTCCAAACATAAATCACTTTTCAAAATCTAATTTTTACCTCAGAATCTGTGAAACCTAGGTTTTAAAACTGGTTCCCAAACAAGCCCTAAAACAACAAGGAAAAGGCAATCTACAACACCCCACTTGCAAATCTTAAAAACAATGGAGAGCTTCCATGGATTCACCCAAGATCAATCTCACAAGATTTTCATAAATAGAAGTCATTAAAACAACTAAAGAAACCATCAACATTGGACAAACAGAAGGTTAAGAGCTTGTTTGGATGTAATTTTAAAAAATAACTTTTACAGATTCGAGGTAAAACCTAGGTTTTGGAGAATAAATTTTGAAAAATAGCTTTTACAGATTCCGAGGCAAAACCTAGGCTTTGAAAAGTGATTTATATTTGTGAAGTTATTAGCTTTTACGGATTTCGAGCAAAAAAGTGGATAGAAAATAGGAAAGAGAAAGAAAGAAAAAGTAGGAAAGAGAAAACCTAGCTTTCAAACTGAGGTTTTGTAACCAAAATAGCTTTTGAGAAATATTTGTTTGCTTGGACAAAGCCTCGGTTTTGAGGTAAAACCTAGGTTCTAGAATTGGTTTTCAAACAAACCCTAAATCGGGCTCATGATTTAAGTGTGATACTCACAATTTGGCCACAAAATGAAATACAATTCTGGGATGGAATGAGGGTAATTTAGGCTCCGTTTGGATGGGATGAAAAGTTGAGAGGAAAGAAAATGAAGAGAAGAGAAAAGTGGAGAGAAAATATTATCACCCATCCTGCTTGGATGTGTGAGAGAAAACAGAGAGGAAAGAAAATGGGCAAATGGTTGAAAGACTAAAATATCCTTAAATAAAAATCTTTTAATAAATAGTAACAAGTAAAATATCCTTAAAATATGTAAGGTATAATATCAAATTAAATATGATAATAAAAAAATTATATTAACATTAATATCATTAAATAATTTAAAATCAAATTATTTATTAAAGATATCTTTTCAGTTATTATATTTCAAAACAAGATAACTTATATAAGAATATATTATATTTTTTAAGGTTGTGAGGTTTTAGTAAGCAATTAAAAAAATTAGATATTATAATATATATTAAATCTTATTCTTTTAAAAAAGAAAATCATAGTCAAAATTTTAAAAAAGTTATATGTTAAACTTAATTAGTTAAAATGAAAAAGTAATAAAAGAGTATGTGGGTAGATATGAAAAAAGAGTTTTCTCTCCATTTTCTCTCCATGTGTGAGAGAAAAGTTGGAGAGAAAATGTGGTGGGACCCACACCCCATTTTCTCTCCAACTTTTCCTTCCTCCCACTTTTTCTCTTCTATCCAAGCAGGGGAAAATTCATTTCTCCCCCCATTTTCTCTCCAAGTTTTCTTTCCTCCCTCATTTTCTCTCCATCCAAGCATAGGGTTAGTATAAAAATATTCAATCATGGGATTGATTCTACAACGTGCATGTTTGGGAAATCTTTTCCTCAACATTACACGTAAGTCAATATAAAAGCATTTTGAAATCAGTAAAAAGCATATCAAAATTTGTAAAAAACATTTCGAAAATCATAAATTCTTCTTGTATTTCGTGAATTATTCTCGAAATTCGTAAACTCATTTTTTCAAACGGATTCCCAAACAATCACAATACTAGGCAGGGGGATGGTGGCATTGGGCCAATCCCACAAAGTGGTATTGTTGCAGTCCCACTATTGTGCATGTTTGGGAAGAACTTCTTCCTAACGGTGGAAGCAAGTTAAAATAAAACCATCTTTAAATCTATAAAAATTATTTCGAAATCTATAAAAACTATCTTGAAATCCGTATATTCTTTTTAAAATTCGTAAATTCCTTTCTCCTAACGGATTCACAAAACACCCATTATTATCAAGTCCACGCACCAAACATTGCAAACTGGGCAATGCCCATACCAATCCCAATTCTAACAATGCTTTGTACCATACAAGGCCTATATGTTTTCCCATGTTGTAATTAGTTCATATTTTACTTCTCAACAACATTTTTCCTTCAGGCAAAAGCGACATCGTTCATTCCCTCAATTTCTCACTCGCAACTTTCTAGTTTCTCCCACTTCTCTTCAGTCCCTGCCAATCTGCATGCGGTTGGCATTCCGCATTCTCGCCGGAAATGACGATCAAGGGCAAGGAAATCGCCGGCAAGGATGCCTCCGGAAAGAGGAAGCGAAACGATGGGGATGACAGGTCTGGTGGTGGCCGCAAGACGAGGAACCGGGGAGTTCTGCAGTTCTTCGAAGACGCTGCTGAGACTGGACATTCTGACGACAGCTTCGATAGTGACTTCAGCGATGGTATAGAAATGCTTGTCGCTCTTTCTTCTGTTCGTACATTTTGTTCACTACTCGTTTTTTCGCCGGAACTCCTAGGGTTTTGACCACGTTTTTTTGGTTTCATTGGCCGTGGAACCTTTCTCAATACGGGTGTTTTTGCTCTATATGGAGGCGATTAATGAATGGTTGGCTTGGTTGCTTGAATTTCATGTCTTCGGCGGTCATTTTTCATCAGTTCTTATGTCTTTCTGGGCTCGTTGTAGCACTTGTCTTTGTCAAGTTTGCAGCCGTCAAGGCTTGTCTGATTTCTATTTTTCGTCTAGTTTTCCTTGGTTTTTAATGTTTATACACTATACCAAAGAGTGGCATTTCATTTACAAGATCCGTCTGCGGTTTGGAATTCTGAATTGCTTCTTACATACCAGTAGTGCTTGTTATTCATAGTGAATTGGAAAAAAAATATTTTGTTCGTTATTCAGCGTGGTATTCTGATTTATTTCCTCATTTGCTGTTTGCATTCATTACCATTGTTATGATTTGCTCTCAGGCTTGCCGGTTTGCCACCATTTCTTTTCCTAGTCGTCTGTTTACTTTAATTGCATTTTTTTCTTAGGTCATTGGCCTGTCTGTGGCTGATGCCTTGAGTTGAACTCTTAGAGATGGAATTATTATTATATTTGCCGGTTAAAGTCAACTTTTCCTTCATTTATGCTTCTTCTTTGGGTAGTTTTCTGAAATTTGTTTAACAGATTTTCTAGACGAGGATTTTGATACCATGCAACCAACAAAGAATGAACCTGCTAAGGCCTACAGCCTTCCAGTTTTTCCCAAAGAGGAAGAGATGGATGAGGAAGAATTTGATAAAATGATGGAGGAACGTTTTGTCAATAGTTCTTCGTTTGCTACACATGCTGGAGAAGAGTATGATGACAAATCGTTCGAGTTGAATTCATTAGCAACTGCCATTGAATCAATGCCCACTATTTGGAAAGTCAAATGCACAGTATGACATCTGTTTCCTGTTTTTACTAATAAAAGTTTCAGTCGTCACCTTCTTGTTCTGTGAAGATACACTGTTAGGTGCTCCGTTTTTATTCTTTCATTGATTCAAACAACTTTGATTGCTTCATTAGTTCGTTTCCTCCCTTCTAATCTTTGGTTGCTGCAGGTTGGGCGTGAAAGGCATTCAGCTTTCTGTCTTATGCAGAAGTTTATTGAATTGAAGACCCTGGGTAATAAACTGCAGATAATATCCGCATTTGCTGTTGACCATATGAAGGGATATATCTACATTGAAGCTGAAAAGCAATATGATATTTATCAGGTAACTCATGTACCTGAGATGTTGATCAAATAGTTGATACTAATCAGTTTTGAAATGTTTCTGCTTGCAGTTAAAGCGTTTGATCTGTTATTAATGTTGCATTTCAGGCATGCAATGGGATCTCTGGTATTTATGTTACGCGAGTGAATCCTCTTCCAAAGAATGAAATTCTTCATCT
>JANTPZ010097082.1:0-12153 GCA_025593235.1 Vachellia pachyceras
GAGAACAACTTTGTGCAGCTAGAACAAAACACACTCGAAATTGGGGATCTTAAACAATCGATGCTCCGTATTGAATCTTTTCTAAAGGAAATCAACGTCAACATGAAGAATCTTGCTCCGTCGGCAATGGGGGAACAACAGGGCGGATCAACATGGAGCTTTAACCGACAACCTCATGTACAGTTTGGGACGTATCACACCAACTCGACGGGGTATGCACCACCCACACGACACAGCCGTGTCGAATTTCCGAGGTTCGACGGGAATGATTTCAGGGGATGGTCCTACCGTTGCCGACAGTTTTTTACGGTCGACAGTACTCCAGCAGAGCAACGAATCCGTTTAGTCAGCATCCACCTGGAAGGAAAGGCGTTGAAATGGCACCTCACCTTCATGAAGCGCAGGTGCGAAGATGAAATATCATGGGAGGAATATTTCGAGCACATGCAGGCACGTTTCGTCGACGTCAAGCACCTTAATCCAATGGTGCAGCTCAAGCAACTCCACCAAGTGACGATGACAGTCGATGAATACATTGAAGCTTTTGATGATCTTCTGACCGAAGCCGACATTCCTAAAGAAGTAGCGATGCACTGTTTTTTGGGAGGCCTTTGGGACGACATTCAGGCTGCCGTTGACGCATTCAAACTCTCGAGACTAACGAGTACTATGCAGATCACTCGCGTTCAAGAACGCTCCCTCCGTGCTTTCTGTGATACAATCTCAAACTCCAGACAGTGTGCCCCTGCTTATATACCATCGCCACAAGGTCCCCCTTCACTTAGACAAAATTGCCAATTCCATCCTCGTCCGTGAGCACGACAGCGTCATCGACAACCTCAAATGCTCGGAAGACGTCGCTAACCCTGTCCAAGAAGGACATGGAGGAACGGAGGCGCAAGGGCCTGTGCTATTGGTGCAATGACAAGTATTCAAGCTCCCACAGGTGTAAAGAATCACAGGTGATGATGCTGATAGTTCCTGCATACGACTAAGAATACATTAAGAAACAGAGGATTGTGATCTTAATAGACTCCGGTAGCACGCATAATGTGCTCGATGCGTCAACAGCAAAGAGGTTGCATCTCTCAGTATGCAGTGGGAGCAGCTTACGTGTTGAAGTGGCAGGTGGCCACACCTTGCAGAATGATAAGCATTGCAAGGGTTTAGAATGGTCCATGACGAACAAGAGCTTCGAGGACGACTTCATAGTGATGGAACTGGGTACCTTTGACATGATTCTGGGAGCACAATGGCTAGCTCGCTTGGGACGAATCATTTTGGATATGGATCAAAAGTACATGGCCTTTTCATATAAGGGCCAATGTTGTGAGTTGCAAGGGTTGGGCTCTACCCCTATTGGGCTTGTGGACAATACAAAAGCAATCTCGGGCGTGAGAAGAGCGGCCCACTCTTTTCTAGTTTACATATTCAGCAACAACGCCACCGTTTTGGCGCCTGGCTACGAAGCACCTTCTCTTTCCTTCCTCCAAAAACACCAGCTCGATAACCTCCTACAGTCCTTCCATGATGTGTTTGCAGAGCCTCAGCACTTACCTCCCCCACGTGCTATTGACCACAAAATTCTGCTGCAAACTAATAAACCGGTCAGTGTACGACCATATCAATACGGTCCACTCCAAAAAGATGAGATTGAAAAACAGGCCAGGGAGATGCTTAAAACATGAGTAATTCGTGAGAGTCAAAGTCCATTCGCAGCTCCAATCGTCTTGATTCACAAGAAGGATGGTACGTGGCGTTTTTGTGTGGATTACCGGCGACTCAATGAAGACACCATCAAGAACAAGTTCCCTATTCCCTTGATCGAAGAACTCATCAACGAACTTCGAGGAGCTGTTTATTTTTCTAAACTTGACCTACGCTCAGGTTACCACCAGATTCAGATGCATCCTGATGATAGTCACAAAACCGCCTTCAGAACACACGAAGGGCTGTATGAATTCCTCGTGATGCCTTTTGGTCTGAGTAATGCGCTGGCAATGTTTCAGAGTCTAATGAACTCTGTTTTTCGTCCTTATCTGCGAAAATTTATCCTCGTATTTTTTGACGACATTTTGGTGTATAGCAGGAATTGGGAATCTCATTTGGAGCACCTTGATACAACACTCTCCACGCTACGCAAAAACATGTTGTTTGCTAAGTTTTCTAAATGTGTTTTTGCTACTAATTAGGTTGATTATCTAGGCCATCGCATTTCAGCGAAAGGCGTGGAAGCTAACCCCAACAAGATTGCAACAATTCAAGCATGGCCAACTCCAATGTCATTACGTGCCTTGCGAGCGTTTCTGGGTCTCGCTGGGTACTACAGAAGGTTCATCAAAAATTTTGGCAACATCTGCCACCCCTTGACAACGTTGCTTAAGAAGGATACAAGGTTTCAATGGCCACCAGCAGCAGCACAGGCATTCAAGGTACTCAAGGAAGCTATGTCATCACCTCCGGCGTTAGGATTCCCCAACTTTGCTGATAAATTCGTTATAGAAGTGGATGCGTCCAACACAGGCATGGGGGCAGTCTTGGTTCAAAATGGTCACCCACTAGCATTCGCCAGCAAGCCATTGAGCTCCAGGCAACAGGTACTCTCAGCATACGAAAGGGAATTGATGGCCATTGTTTTTGCCGTCAAACAATGGCGATCGTATCTTGTGGGTCATCCATTTATCATTCGCACCGACCACTTGCCTCTTAAACACTTGTTGGAACAACGTTCTGTGTCAACTGAGCAGCTACGGTGGCTCAATAAACTCTGGGGTCTCCAATACGAGATTGAATATCGCAGAGGGAAGGAGAATGTGGTGGCAGACGCTCTCTCCCGTAGATATGAAGCAGCAGTGATGGCTATTACAGCTCCAACTACGGATTTATATGATCGTGTGCGTCAGTCGTGGGCCACTGATCATCAAACGCAGCAGCTCATTACCGACCTCGAAGGTGACTCGACATCTCATAGATACTATTCATGGAAAGATGGCATCCCTCGTCGCAAGGGCATGTTGGTCGTAGAGGCTGACCGAAATCTTCGAGCAGACTTGCTTTGTTACTTTCATGCTGATGCATTAGGGGGACACTCGGGTAGGACACCTATCTATAAGTGCATCGCTTTTGTTTTTCATTGGAAGGGCCTTGCCAAGGATGTCAGGGAATTCGTACGAATATGCGACAGCTGCCAACGTTTCAAATATGAAACAGTCGCATCGCCGAGGTTAATCCAACCGTTGCCCATACCGGAACATATCTGGTCAGAACTTTCTATGGATTTTATCGATGGCTTGCCAGCAACGTACTCCAAAACCACCATTATGGTCGTGGTTGATCGTCTGAGTAAAGCGAGCCATTTTATAGCTTTGAAACACCCTTTCTCAGCAGTAGAAGTGGCCCAGGTTTTTATGGATCACGTGGTCAAGCTCCATGGCTTCCCAAAGTCGATTGTTACTGACAGGGACCTAATCTTTTGTGGTAAATTTTGGAGAGAACTATTCTGGTTGTAGGGCGTTAATCTGTGATATTCATCTTCCTATCACCCTCAGAGCGACGGACAAACGGAGGTCGTGAATCGCTATCTGGAGTGCTACCTTCGTTGCATGACATGTGACTTTCCAAAGCAATGGGCTCGCTGGTTGCCATTAGCTGAGTTATGGTATAACACAACCTACCACTCCGCCATTGGCATGATGCCATTCCAGGCCATATACGGAATTCCTCCTCCTAACCATCTACCGTACTTACCAGGAGATTCCACGAACGAGATGGTTGATCATGTGTGTCTCTCACAGGAACTCACTTTGCAGTTGCTAAAGGAGCACCTGCGCAAGGCTCAGCATCGGATAGTGCAGCAGGCGAATAAACACCGCAATGAGCGTGAGTTTGCCGAAGGTGATCATGTGTTCCTGAAACTTCACCCCTTTCGTAAGAATATGATCAACAACTCTTCGCTCCACAAGCTGGCTGGAAGGTATTTTGGACCCTTTGAAGTGATGAAACGCGTTGGTAAGGTCGCATACGAGCTTAAGTTGCTAGCTGAGTCACGCATTCATCCTGTTTTCCATGTTTCATTGCTGAAACGGTCAACGCGTCCAGGATCAGCGGTGAGTACTGACTTGCCAATCATGGATAATGACGGACAATTTGCGTTAACGCCATCGGCAGTATTGGGTCGATGGATGGTTAAGCGTGGGCTCCTACCGATTACTCAAGTCTTATTCCAACCCAGAAGATGCTACTTGGGAGGATTTATCGTCTCTTTGCGAGTAGTTTCCGGCTTTCCCATTCTCGGAGCCAATTAAACGACCATCCCTTGAGGACAAGGATGTGTTTTAGGGGGGGAGTGTTGATACGGGAATATCGTTGATGTGACAACTAGCCGTTGCGTCTTGTTACTGCATTAGGGATAAGAGTCGTTGAGTTCTGTTATGAGTCTGTAATAAGTTCGTTAAGTAACAGAGTTAGTTGAATCTGTTAGACAAGTGAGTTGTTAGTTAGCGTGAGTTGATCAGTAGTATGGCAATGATCAGTGCCATATAAGATCAAGCGTTGTATTGAACTATGCTATGGAATAATACACTTGTCTTTCTTTCTTTCGTATCTTTCTCTCTCGCTTTCGCATTCGGTTTGTACTACCTCTCTCTCAAGAATTATGTGAATGATAGAAGTATTTGAAATACTACAACCAGAAGCTTTCTTTTTACTCTTGGCTATATGAACATGGAAGTCATTTAAGAAATTAGGGAGAAAGTATTTTCAACTTATTTAAAAATGAAGGGACAACATAAAGGTCCGGCATCAATGTAATGAATGGGTAAAGCAGCAAGTTCTTCAATACTTTCCACATAATGGCGTGCAGCTCTTGGAAGCTCAGAACACTAGTTTCTGGTTGAAAAAAAAAAACATCACACTTCCATCCTGGAGGTGCTTCATACTCTATCTACAACGTACAAATGCTACCCAAAGCAGAAAGTTCTAGTATACAAGTTCAAGAAATTATTGCTGATGGACAACATAATAAATACATGAAGCAGATGATCCTTACTTCATGCTAGTTCTCATCCAAATCTTCTACAGTTAGCTGAAATAAATAGATGCAAGTCTACTACCGAAAGCTTTGTCTTGTTCTTGTGGATATAGGCAAATGGAAGTCATATAGGAAATTGCCAAGAAATTATGACCAAGTTATTTATAAATGAGAGCATCACGCCCAGGTCCAACACCGATGTAGTGAATTGGCACACCAAGAAGTTCTTCTATTCTTTCCACATAATGGCGAGCAGCTCTTGGAAGTTCAGAATAGTTTCTGATGGAAGAAATATCACACTTCCACCCCGGAAGTACTTCATACTCCACCTGCAATGTTTACGATTCATATCAAAATTATTTTGAAAGTACAGAATTCTCATGCAACTGAATTCATTGCCGTTAATGAAAGTTCACCTTCAACTGGTCTAGAAGACGGAGATCTGAAGGGAATGACTTGATTGGTGTACCATCAATGAGTTTATAAGACACACCCAATTTAATTTCAGCAAAATCTGACAAAACATCCAGCTTGGTGAGATTGAGTGATGAAAACCCATTGATCTGGTAGCAATATCTTAATGCAACTACATCAAGCCAACCACAGCGTCTGGGACGACCAGTAGTTGTGCCAAACTCCTGCCCAGAAAATCTGAGGAGATCACCCTCCTGACCCAAGATTTCAGTGGGAAAAGGACCAGAGCCAACCCTTGTAGTGTACGATTTAACCTGCACAATAATGTTGAGATATTGTTGTCTCCATCCTAAAAAAGCTAAAAGCTCTATTCATATGGACTTTGATAATGCTATTTGGCTGAATCTTGTTGGGAGTTCTTAAACTGGATATAGAAAAAATAAAACACCAGAAAATTCCTCAGCTAAAAGAAGCTTAGGGAATAAGACACAAAAACAAAACCGATATGCATATTTTCCTCATTGATTAATTATTTAAGTAATATAAAGTCACATAAGATCATCAAACTATTGCAATGAAACAAAACAAAACAAAAACACAAATTATCACATACCACACCAATTAGATCTCCAATGACTCTTGGAGCAATACCTAGACCAGTACAAATCCCACCTGCTGATGGACTGGATGAAGTTACGAAGGGATAAGTTCCAAAATCAATGTCCAACATTGTTGCTTGACCCCCTTCAACAAGAATCTTCTTCTTTTGTGTTATAGCTTCATTCATGAAATGTACAGTATCAGCAATGAAAGGTTCCAATCTCTCAGCATATCTCTTGTACCTTTCAACTTCTTCCCTGAGAATGTCCGGACTATAGTTAAAATCTTTGAATCTTAGTGCCGCATCTGATAACAAAAGATCAAGCTTCTGAGGAAAAGTATCCATATACTTCAAATCACTTACTCTAATGCCATTACGGATAACCTTGCTAGAATAACAGGGTCCAATGCCTCTCTTGGTAGTTCCGATAAAAGATTTAGCAAGCTCAGCCTCTCTTAGTCCATCAACTACTTGGTGAAAATCAAACAACAAGTGAGCACGATCAGATATCAGTATCCTTCCTTTGCAGGAGACCCCATTGGATTCCAAACCGTCAATCTCTTTAAAAAACTCTGGCAGATGTACTACAACCCCATTCCCAATAACACACAATGTATCCTCATTAAGTATACCAGAAGGAACAAGATGAAGACCAAATTTTTTCCCTTCAGCGTTATAAATGGTATGCCCAGCATTAGCTCCACCCTGATACATATAATAATCACAAATCATTGAGGGAAAATGGCTTCCAATTTAATTCTACAAAAAAGCATAAGAAATGAAAGGGTATGAAAGTGGCTAAAAGAAGGTAGTAAGAATACCCACCCCTTAATAACCAGGCTAATCAATCAATATGTTCATTGGCCCTTACAAGATTAAGTTGCTACAATGTGCAAGACGGGTTAGTGGAGAGAGAGTTTTGACGTTAATTAAATAATTTGAGTGTCTGCTCCAATTGAGTGAAAGATCATGTTTTATTTTTTATTTTTTTAGTCTATGACCTTGCTTTGCCCATCTATACTGTTGGATTGGTCATTCAAATTTACAAAGCTTCCAATTCGTGTCTGAATCCAGGTGCATGATTGTTTGGTAATTCAAATAGTTGTATGAGGCTATATTCTAAGATACCTTCCGGCTGCCTTACAGGCCAGTTCAAAAAATTAGAGGTTTCATTGCGGAAAAGAGCGGAATGGAGGAACAGATGAAACTTGAGAGATAATGGCCCAAGGTGCAGAGGTTAGTGGACTATCCCGAATGAAAAATTCGGGGAATTGAACTTAGACAGCAAGGGTCAGGATAACGAAGCTGGATGTGGTGATTTAATCAGAAAATTAGATATGGTGATGGTAAGCGGGGATGAGCGGCATCTGTTATAATATCGGGACATGCAAGGTCATTACGGCAGAGTCGTGGGATTGCTCTGATGAACTACTGCTCTGTTCGGAGCAAGGTATTAAGAAGAAGCTGGAGGTTGAGAATGACTCTACGGTCCTATTTAAAGCCATCATACATGTAGCAAACAAGCAAAGCCTTCTCCTAGAAGTCAAGACTTCCGAAGGACTAGAACGGAACCCAGTCTCCCTTCAGTCAACATCTGAGACTTGAGCAGAATCCACCTCAAATAAGCTTTGGCAATAACCACTCAAGTCTCATCCAATCGAGTATCTTTTCTGAAAGGAAAGAAGAGACAATGGCACAGCAAAGTGTGTTCATTACCTGACAACGAGCAACGATATCGAAGTGTTGGGCTAGGATATCCACGAGCTTACCTTTACCTTCATCTCCCCACTGGCAACCCAAAACACCGGACACCTGACTGAGGGACCCGATTCGACTCAGCCCATCAACGGTGGAGGAAGAATCAGCCGCGCTGGGATTGGAAGGAGCGGACACCAAGGGCTTCGCAGAGCAAAGGACAATGCTCCGGCGGGGAATATGATGCCTGCGAGAGGTGCAGACAGTTAAAGGGCCGAGAGTGGGGAGTGAGAGGCTCATTGCGAGGTGTGTGGACAGAGAAGGGAAACACAGTTTTGATTATAGCGGATACTGCCGGATGCAAATGTGTATATATAGTCACTGACTTTCGGTCGAATTTTGGATCTGTTTGTATGAATCACATTCGTGATTCGTTGATAAAACTGGTATCACTTTCTTGGGTGGGTAATTTCCTTTTCAGTTTCAACCGGAATTGATTACATTTATTCATCGTTTCCATTTATATTTGGTCCACTGTAAAAAAAATCATTTCTTTTTCTTTCCCTCTTTTGGTCTGTTGCTAATGCGTGTAAAGATTATTTCAAGCACCGTGGCTCCAGTGTTCAATCCTCGTCGTTGTCAATGGCATGAATTGACATACTGAGACCACTGTATTCACTGCATTACTGACGCGGCGAATCTATGTTTAACATGGACATGTTGCTATTACTATTATTCATGCACTGAAATATATTCCTCATCCAGAGAATATACCCAAAACAGCAAAGGTTTATCACTTTATCCTTCCTTGTTAAGATCCAGAAAATATCTGGCCAAAAAAAAAGTTAAGATCTAGAAAATAGAAGGGAGAAGAGAGGGAGAGTAGAAAGAGTAGAGACAAAAAAGAAACTTTAGAATGACATATATACTAAAACCATAATTGTTTTTTCACATGTAAATTGTTTAGAAACGTCTTGTAATAAAAATTAAGAGATTATGTGCAAGCCCGCAAATTTTTTTTGGTATAAACCGTCCAGTATCCTGGGGTATCCTGAGTTCATTGCCCGCCCCAGACTAATCTGGACCCCCCGCGAGGAGACCTTACGGTGGTAGCGGGGTACCGATGGGACAACCTCTTTGAGGTTGCGTTAATTATCGCGGTTGTCACTCCCCAGAGTTTAAACCCTTATCTAAAAAATATTAGTAGTAATCCTTACCAATTCAATTCAAACGTACTCCACTCGCAAATTTGCGAATCATGCATGCGCTTTCTCCTTGTTTATCCGTTTTAAATCTCAAGTGGACCCAACAACGGGAGGACAAGAACCTCCTGGATAACTTGATCCATTCCAAGCCCCACAAACAAAAAAATAAAAAAAAAACCATGCTGCAAAAAAAAATTATTATAGTTTGTCAATAATTGCTTACAATCCACAAGTCGACATTTCCAATTGGCTCCGTTTGGATAGCCCGTTGGGAGAATGGACATAGATTCCGAGGTAGTTTATGTGAGAGGAAAAGTGTCTCGGTAAGCGCATCCGTTGTGCCAACGGGTTTACCAAACGGAGCAATTTTATTGATGGGTATTCCATAAATTTATTGAAAGTGTTATTTAAATTTGAAGACATTGTAATTGTAATTAATAGTAATTAATGTTGGGATCTAATTTATTTAAATTTTCTTGTAAAAAAACATGCATCAAGGTCCCAATCCCTTTTTGCCCCTCAAAGTATGTCACTTCACTTGAAAATGCGGTATTTGACAATCCTTCTATATTCCTTGAATGCGTATTTAGTAGTGTTTTTTTTAAATAAGATAATATTCTTCACATATTTACCTCAATTTAGGTAAAAAGTTTTCTCTACCGCATTCCTTAATGAACACAATATCATATCTCATCACAACTCTGCACACCCATGAAATTAATTATTAAATAATTATACACAATATCAATACGATTAAAGTAAAATTTTAAAGACACAGTCTGGTCATTTGCTTTCAGAAAGATTCACTCAAAAAATGAATTTAATTAGAGTGAAGCAAAAAGTAAACAGTTATTCATCTTTATGAATTATGTGATAAGGGAGAATATAGAAAGCACCACCGTAAAAACGCATCGTTTTTTTTTGGGATAAAAAAACTCATCTTCTCCATTCCCCAGAGCTCACGCAACTCTTGACGCTAGACCATTTTCACCTTAATCCACATCCAATAACCCCTGCTTCGTTATTTATTTTTTTCTATCGCCCACTGTGCTGCTTTCCCTTTTCTGAATATCTCCTTCTTCATATCGGAAAGCGGAGGGTGCGTTCTGTGTTTTGGCCATGGCTGTTGCAGCTGCAGCCGTCATCGTGCCATTGGGTCTGCTCTTCTTCGCCTCTGGCCTCGCTGTTAATCTCATTCAGGTTAACCCTCTTGATTTCCCGAATCTTCTTAGTCGTCCTACTCTAATGATTCGTTTTTAATTTAGAAGTTGCCCCCCCCAGCCCCCCACACACACCAAAAAAAAAAACACCCAAACCAAAGCTCTTAAATCGCATGTTATTGACTGCTGGAGAACACTGAAGGAAAAAGTATCTCGTGCTCTGCAACTTCTCCTATGTTACCAATGTGCGAAAGTATGTGACTTGTGAATCAAACTATCGCTAGGACTTTCAAATCACTTTGGGTCAGTGTAAGATTATCCACTGAAAGATTTTGGCCACTATGGTCCCCTTACTCAAAATAGATTCAGTGTTGCAACACATAAATCTTATACCTTCCGCTGCTGTTGACAAAATCCATTATGGACCTTGGAAATGCTGTTTATCAAAACGGTGCTTTGCTGCTTTATGGGCCTCCACTGTCCGAATGCACAATGCCAGAAATCCTTGTCATATTCTTAAGTCCTCAGCAGTCAGCACTTTCTGCTTTGATTAAACAAACTGTAACGCATACCATTGTAATTAGCATCACCGAGCATGTAAATATATTAGTAGACGGTCTCTCTCTCTCTCTCGCGCGCGCGCGCGCACACTTCCCCTATATTTATCCATCAACCGGCTTTAATTCGGAATTGAACATGGATGAAACATTTTTAATTCAATCTAACCGTTGAAGTAAAATGTATTTGGGGTTGACCTCTCTATCTGGGTTTACTGATCCAATATCAAGGGAATGTCAGGCCATGCATAACATGAAGGGATAGGGTAATAAATCGGAACCATTGGATCAAATTAGTATCAGTATGCACAATAACTGCTAAAGGGATGTCTTATATTCACTTACTTGATTTTCATTTACTTAGAGCATATGGGAACTCTTTGAATGTAAACTCATTGCATAAATGGGAAGAAATCTCTAACGGTGTACTGGAAGTGTTAGGTGACAATTTCATCACTCTGTTCACAAGAAATATAAACTAAATGCACAAAGATTAGATTTTTATTTTTACATTGCTTGAATAAAAGTTTAAATATCTTTAGATAATTTAATACGAAATGTTAATAAAAAGGTGAAAAGGATTTAAGAATGATTTTGAGTTCTTTTCAGTAGGTAATCAAGTTGGCCTATTGATTTCCTTTGCCTCAGGCAACATGCTATGTACTTGTACGGCCTCTGTCAAAGAATTTGTATAGACGGATCAATAGGGTAGTAGCAGAATTGTTGTGGCTGGAACTCATATGGCTGATTGATTGGTGGGCTGGAGTTAAGGTATTTAACCCGCTCTCACTTTCGACTCTCTCATGCTGACAATTTGAACCGTCAGTTCACCGGTTAGATTCTTGCTATGTTCTTTTACTTGCCTTTTGTGTTAGTCCATATTCCATACATGGCATTGGGATTGTTGTAAGTATTTAATGAATCAATCACATTTGTACCTGATCAGCACTACCTTCTCCATGAAGGTAGGGCGTGATAGTGAGATCATGTGTCTGCATAGCATTTCCAATCCAATAATTAAAACATTATAGCTTGTGGCAATTTAGGCCTTTCTCTGAGTTTTGCAATTCGACCCAAATATTTGGGCCATGGGAAGATTCAGTAACTTTTCATTTTGGTGCTCCTCTTGGAGTTAGTTTCCCTAAATGGAAGCTGAATCGTTTAGGTGGATAATGGATATCCTTTTATTCTCGATTATGAAATTTAAGGAACAATCTAACCACTCTGAAGCTTGTGGCAAATATGAAAACCTGATTTTAAGAAAACAAAGAATTTTTAAACCTAAAATACATGATATCTGAGCTGCAATTTGATGACTTGTTCGGCATGTCTCCAGGTCCAACTATTTACAGATTGTGAAACATTTCGTTTAATGGGTAAGTCTCTTGTTAACCCATGCATGTGATACAAGGTACCACCCCCATCCTTGGAGGTGCCTGTACTCGTCTTTGTTGTGTTATGCATGCAAGGATTTGTTTTGTCGTGAAAAGGA